>CM029279.1:23990806-24043692 GCA_016920895.1 Vaccinium myrtillus | reverse complement strand
ATGGACAAAATTTTGGGACAAATGAAGTATTTTCTTGCAACTTAATCCAAATTATCGAATTCTGGTTAACTTTGTCGGGAGCGAACCTACCAACCAACCGAACCAACCCATTAGCCTAAATAGTAAATACAGTAGTATTTCCGGGACTTGACTGGTAGGTTGAGAAACATTTGTTCAAACTACGTTGTTCACAAATAACCCAATGGGTCCACCAAATATATACTATTAGATTTTACTCTCTGGCCCAAAGTTGATGGGGACGGTTCTACTTTTTTTTTTTATCCCTATGGTTCTACTTCTATATACTCCATCTGATAGCTTTGTCCCGATTGGATGGTGCTAAAATTTTAAGGGGATAAGTTATAAATGGGTATAAGATAAGATGTGGTATTATTTTTAGAGGGTTAGCCCACATTGATGTGAAGTTTATGGAGGGGGATAAAAAAGTAGATAGTTTGGGTGAGGGAGGGGGATAACTTTTGACTTGGTTTGGATGTTTTATAAATAAGAGAGGGTAAATTATGGAAAAAACCCGTCAAATGACTCTTTTGCCCTTGTACTGTACGAAACTTGAAAATTCATTAAATTAATTATATAATTACAAAACTTAATCTATACTTAATAAATTTTGGACAATTTGAAGGTATATTAATTTATTTCATTGAACATATAATTTTTTTTAATAATTTTTTTAGGAAAAACAGTTTTTTTTTAATAAGTATATTTGAGATACAAAACTGTGCAATTTCCGACCATTTTTCCAGCAAGTATCAGGTAAAATTTCGGCGATTTTCTGTTTCAATCAGTTGGGGTAGGGGGGATAAGAAGGGGCAGAAGCGTCAAAACCAAGGGGTTTTAAGCCGGATAATTTTTGGGTAGCCCTGGAGGTGCCCGAAAGTTATCAGGGAGAGGAGGGCGTACCCAGCAAATGAACTTGGGTTGCCAAACTGAGCAAATGAAGTGGGTCCCATGTTTTTCACCCGTTATAACTTTTGAGGGGGTGTTTTAGATGCATCCAATCGGGGCCTTAGGCCCTTGGCATTATCCGATGTGATCGGAAAAAGTTGAACGATGTCGGGCCGGGCTGAATTATTTTTCTGATCCAATGACAGTTTGCTCAGTGAGAATCTACCCATATTACTCCCATCCGTTCCAAATTTCTTCTCCACTTTTATTGTCTTTGTCCGTCCAAAAAATTGCTTATTTTTTTTAGATATATAACTTTTAAATATACAATGTGGATCTTATTTGATAGGTCTTGATTAAAGTTATTAAACAAAAAAAATTTAATAATAAAAATTTAATAGATTGAAGGATATAAAAAGTAATTTTAAAATGACAGGGCATGCCGAAATCCAAAAAATTAAGATACAGTAACAGATTTCCGAATCTATATTGTGATACTTTTTTCGTAGTTTATGTTATACTGAAAATCTTGCAATATAAAATCATGGAAGAAACTCCGACGGAAAGCACTAACGTGTCGAATATCTTGAGAGGAGTCTCAGACTTTCAATATTCAAATACTGAGGCTTAGTTTTCCGTTTGATTTTAGCAATTCAGTTGCTTCAAATCACAAAATTAAGTGGATTCGTTTATCGTTTTTCGATTTTTTTTCACACCGAATTAAAGTACACGAGGATTACTTTAATTTGGTGCGGAAAAAAATTGAAAAACGATACACGGAACCACTTCATTTATTGATTTCAAAATCATGATTTTAGCATCTGTTAAACTCATTTGCTAAAATCGTTACTGAGTTGCTAAAATCAAACGGAAAACCAAGCCTGAGTACCCCCATATTGTATAATTGAGGTTTCTCTGAGTACCCCCATATTGTATATTGTATAATTGAGTACCCCCATATTGTATATTGTATAATTGAGGTTTAATTAAAAAGGTTGCAGCTTCTTGTCGAGAAAGAGCTCATTAGAATGCGCCGGGATGCAATGTGGAGCATCCAAGAGTTCTAACGCATGAGCTAGCCACCACTTGCTATTTTACAACAGTTGATCCCCTGCATAATTGTAGTAGCTGGGTGGATAAATAATTGGGTAATACTTTATTGACCATATTTGAATATCGCATTTTGGCTGGGTACCATGTGATGTGTTACTAGTCTTTAGGTAGAATATATTAATGTTTGTCTTTGTCATGCAACGAAACACATTCTATCAATGTAATAATTAATGACACATCACATGATAACCAAAATATAGTACTATCGCCATAGCATTGCTCTAAATAGTTTTCAATCTCCATGGTTCTGCATTTGTGCCCAGAAAGTAGGAATTCGGATCGGATGTCAGCTGTAAATGTTACTATTTACAAAGAAAAGATGCATTTGTTTAGTGATGACAATTATATATATGGTCATTCTACTATTGACAGTTACTCTGCTGTTGATAAGTTTATAAAATGACAAAAACAACTCACTTTAATGAACTTTTTATACTTTTAGTACGTTTTTACACACTTCAATACATTGTTTACATTTTTCAATACACATTTTAAATCTTAACAACAACCCAATAAGTTTTTCTCTTTTTTTGGTAATCAACCCAGTGGGTTGTTTGTAGCATTTTCTTTATAAACATAATAAGCAAATCCTAGCTATAGAGCTTAAACTCAAAATTGACTTATTGCGTTTTACGAGACATGTCATTTTTTCACAATACATCGACTTATAAACTGATCATGACTTAAGTCAGGAATTGGAACAACCCCAACCCGTGAACTTTAGAATTTAAGTCAGGAATTGGAACAAGGCTTTAAGTCAGAAATTGGCTTAAGTCAGTTTTTTTAAGTCAATGTATTGTGAGAAAGTCTCTTTCGGATGAAAGCTGATTTTTCAACTTCTTGGAATCCTGTAAAAAAAAATCATACAAAAAGTCCAAAATACTAGAACGTGCGAATGATCTGTCTCATGAAACTTAATAAGTCGATCAATTACCAGTTTAAACTAGGAATTAAAACAAGGGACCGAAGGTTTCTCCCACCTTACCATATCGAGCCATTCATGTTCCCAAAAGGGAAGGTTAGGAACTCACGCATGTGGTCAATCTGGGGACTATCTAATCCCCAGAATTGGTTAGATATATCCACTTATTGACATCTACTCCTTCATTTATTGATTTGTCAACTTTATTGACCAAACAGAAATTATAAGTGACTGATGTAAGCTTATTCATGCAAGTGCTTTTCTTTATTGAAAAGATAATACAAAGATTTTCTTTTTGACAGAATAGGAGATAAACTTATTTATGAATGTGGCGCCACTTGCTTTTCTGGGCTCCACTGAGTGTATATTGCAATAATCTGAATCGTTCATCTTGTAGGGCAATAATCTGAATCGTTCATCTTGTAGGAGATAAACTTATATATATAAGCTTGATCGGACATTAATAGGTATGTCAAAAATTGAATTTTAACCCACAAGATAGTAAACGGTTCAAATTATTGCAATGATCGCACGATAGGGCCTACAACCACATCCATAAAACTTCAAGAATGAGTGAAAAGCGAAATATTAAAGATACAACCATAAATTTAACTACATGTGGTAGGATTCCTTTTGTTTGAATACCGATACATCCAACTTAAAGATTTGGATTTCTTTACATTTAAAGACAATTAGCTGTAAAAAAGTGAGAGCTTTACAGGCATGTTCAGTGCCAGCCGAAACATTCTTTATTACTGTAATGTTTTTGAAATTAATTAAAATCCTTTCTTTGAAGATGACACAACGAATTTCTGGGGAAGTACAAACACACCACCAGCTCTTTCTCAATTTTAAGCTTGATGGAACCAATACCAACTTTATTGGCCACCTACGTATACTTCCCACCTACCCACCCACTAAACAATCAAACAAGAAAATTCCAAGAGTAATGTTAGGCTGCTGATTATTTTACAATTTAGGGAAAATGTTTGAAATAGTTCACTGAGCTATCACTAGCTAGTAGTAGAACTGATATCTGAGTAACACGATTGCATAATATTTAATTAACGTTGTGCTCGTTTGATGCACGGAAACAGAAAAAAATAAAAATTAGTGAAAACTGAGAATTTTTCCCCTCCTAAGTGTCGTCCAATGCATCAAATGGGCACAACGCATGGAATAAATTATTTCTTAATTGTCAAAAATGTAAGACACAAAGAAAACAAACCAAAACTAAAAAGCGTGATTTTTATTATAAAACACAACTCCCCACCTTCCAAAAATCTCTCACTCTAAATTCTCACCCTTCTCCACACGTTCTCTCTCTCCCCCACCCCTCCCCCATGTTCTCTGTCAAAAAAAAAATTAAATTAAAAAAGCTAAAAATTTGAGGATTTACGATTGGAAATTTGGAGGTCCTTTTGAGTCTAACTACATTTGCTTATATTGCATAGTTATTGTAGTGTATTTTAGTTATTAATATTGAAAAACCCTAGAACCCTAGGTGTATAAAAGATTTGCTATGTTTAACATCTCACACGAAAACCCACCAATCTATATATAAATCAATTGCACAAATGGAATGCAAGAAACGAAGAATGCAAAGATATACGTGAAAAATCCCTAAAAGGATAAAAACCACAGAAAGAAATCAAAATACTATACTCGATGTGTAGTTACAAGTAATCTTACCCTACGATTAGAATCCTCACAATTGTGCCTAAGATCTACTTACCGAATTCACGTTCACCACACCTAGTGCTTTGACCGTTGCCTTGAATCCACAAGTCTTTTGTTTGCCTCCTGGAATCCACCGAAGGACTTGAAATTGCCTAGGAATTCTCCTTACTGCTTTTCTCAAATAGATTAAAAAAGATATTGAAACCTCTTGAATGTTTCTCTACTTCAAAAATGTGTTTGCGGCTGCTCTAATATGCTTGATTACCTCCAAACCCTACCTGAAGATATATTTATAGTTGCTGAAAATAGCTAAATTTGCTCGAGCAACTTGTGATCATAAGCATTGCTTGAGCGAGTACTGGAAATCAAAATTGATATACTCTCTTGATAGTTCTCGACACTTCTTGATGCCTTGGATCCCGATGCAACTATACTATCACACTCAAACACTCAATACATGTTTAGAATGATTCCCTTCTAACATAAATCCCTAAACAAACTCTCAAAAAAGATAAGAAAAATAAATTACAACTTGATAAACGGGATACAGGGAACTATGTGTTTTCTTTTAATGAAATAGCTAACACAAGGAGCTCGACTTTTAATTTGGAGCTTACTATCTCCTCCTTTGAAACTTCCGTGACAAAACACACTAAAAAGAAATCTATCCCTAACATGAGAGCTGTTTGTGTGAAACTGCATCAAAAGCTCAACATTCAACATGTTAGAACCACAATAAACCTACTCCCCTTTTTTGTCATAGAATGACAAAGATTGAATAGAGCATTGTAACGCCCCGATTTTCATTAAATCATTCAATTTTGATAATAGTTTGATTATCCAAAATGATCAACTTAAATTACAGCGAAAAACATATAAATAAACATCCCAAATATTTAATCCGATTAGAACCCTTCAAAATATTTAAGTTTGATAAGTTAAGATTATATTCATTCAAATCAAAGTACAGAGCCTCTAAAGGTCTAAGTTCAGGTCCCAACCTTCTGTGACATTCTGATCAGCAACAATAGCTTCCTCCTAGTTGTACTACTCTTCTCATCCACCTTCAATACCTTGCGTATAATTTCAGGGCCAACAATAGCACCATGAGCGATAAATCACACGATGGCTAACCGTTACCCACTAACCATTACATTACAAAAAGTTTATATAACAGTTCACTATCAAAAGAAACGCATAAGTATGTCATATCATCCATTTCATTACTAGACATTAACTTAGTGAATTCCATAAATCTTTTCCACAAGTATCCTCCACCCATATCCACTAACCCTGACCGTTCTCATGGGACCACTCCCTTCTTGTTCCTCTTGCACTAGAGTCTTATGCGCATGCACCCAAGTGATACACTTAGCATGGATTCGCATGTATGAGACTATAACAAGAAGACGCTACGCACTCTAGAGTTTTCCCACGACACATCATTCGTTAGGGTTGAACACAATTTCCACAACATCATATTTGGCCCAAATCACTAGATTTTGATTAGGTCCAATTTGCGAACCCTAGCCATTCGCAACGCCTTATAATCTTAATCCATCATTTCTTACTTCCACCACTTATCCAATTATCCATTATCCTAACAATGCCTATGTGAAAGCATCACACGTATACCATCCCAATGAACATATTTGTCCTTTCTAGCATGTCATCTTTCTCAATGTAATTGCAATAAGACAATAGATAATCAAATGGTACAACGATTGATAACGTTTCGGTAATTCACATGGATGTTTGGGTTTTGTCCAAGATGACTTTTGGGTTTGATATAACATAGTAGCACAAAAATCAATAGATAATGCTCAAGTTGCTCAAAGTGTTATTACTTCAATCCATGATTTCCTAAGTTCTATGAGAAGGGTACGGCCATCCATGGAGACTAGAGTGTTGTGTACTAACTGGGGGCTTGCTAAGCATTACATTCTTAATCGCCAATTAGAGTAGTTTTTATGTTTTCCTTTGTTATGAGGGTTCAAACTATCTTTGTTGAGTTTGTTCTCAGGTTTTCCCTTATGTTCTATATAGGTACAGTGCGTATAGTTCGTCTTTCTTTCTTATTCCTTGTTTTCTCTTGCTAAGGAGTATAGTTGAGTAGTCAGGAAGTATCCTTGACTTGTATTGTTTTTTTGGTTGCGGCTTTATAAAAGAGAACTCGTACTTATCAAAAAAAAAAAAAAACCTTAGCACATAATTTATTTTATAATCATAGGGTTAAATTTGTTAGCTTGAGATTATAAGGTTGTTAAAGATTCAAGAGGGAAAGGACATCTTTTCTTTCTCTATTGGGAGAAAGTAGTGAGTGAAGCCAATATCTTAATATTTGGTATCTTTAAAGGTTTATCAATTTATAAGGTGAAATCTAGGGGGTTTAAATATAATTAAGAAAACTTTACAGTTCAAAGTGTAATTAATTAAAACTTACGGGTACTAGTGTATTTTTTTTGAAAAGCAGGTACTAGTGTAATTTGATAACTTATAAGGGTAAACCAGTTATTTAGTAAACCATAAGGGTAATATAGTCTTTTGATAAGATAATAAAATGATAACTTAACTAAGCATAGGGGTAAAATGGTAATTTGATTAAGCATAATGGGAAAATGATGATTTGACCAAGTGTGGTGGCAAATTAGTCATTAAATAGAGTATATGGGTAGAATGGTAATTTAAGTGTAGAATTAAAATGGTCATTTAGATAAATACAGGAGTACAACAGTAATTTAACTAAAGGTTGGGTTAAAATGGTCTTTTAGATAAATATAGGGGTAAAATAGTAATTTAACTAAAGGTAGGGTTACAATGGACTTTTAGATAAGTATATGGTTAAAATGGTAATTTAACTAAGTGTAGTACTCCCTCCATCCCTATTTTATAGTTCCAATTGACACTTTTTGTCGTCCCAAAATATTGTCCCGCTTCAAAACTAAATGGGTAATTGTTAATGAATTGCCTCTTTTACCATTGTTTATGAAATTAAAAATAATAAAAAAGTTAGAAAATATAATGATTGAAGGGTAAAATGAGAAAAACATGTTTTCAAAAGTAAAATGATTGTCCCCTTACTAAGTTGGAATCCCCAAAAGAGACTATAAAATGGGGACGAAGGGAGTATTAAAATGGTCATTTAAATAGGTATAGGGGTAAAACGGTAATTTAACTAAGTGTAGGATTAAAATGGCCATTTAAATAAGATAGGGGTAAAACAGTACTTTACCTAAGGGTATGATTAAAATCGTCATTTGACTAGGCATAGTATTAAAATTGTAATTTTTTTAAGCTTGATAATTTGTATCTCTAAACACTTGTTCTATTAAACTGTTTCTCCTTAATATAAAAATAATATATTTATAGTAAGGTTTAGAAATCATTAATTTCATTGATAACCATTTACAGTAATACAACTACAAACAGGGTACGATTGTCATGGACTAGGGGGAGGTGCTGTGCACCCCTCGGTCGTCTGATCATATTTTGGACGGCCCGGATGTGTTCAGAAATTTTAATTTAATTTTGATTTATTTTTACCAGTAAAAAATCAAAACAAATCCGGGCCGTCCAAAACACGATTGGACGGCCAAGGGGTGCACAACACGGTGCAAAGCACCCACGTGCACAACACCTCCCCCGGATTCGATTGTCACAAATAATCATATAATTAACCCAAACATTTTGGAATTAAATCTAATGGCTCGATACTTCTCTGAACCGAATAAAAAGAAGACCTTGCTAACTTCACCTCAACACAAGTTTAACACTTGTGATTTTTGTCAATATGGAATGCAGGAATATGATCTAAGTTAATTAGTCTATAGAATCATAATTAATATGACCTAGTCACAAAGTGGAAGACTCAAACAACTAAAAAATTTGGGACTTCATTTTGTTATCTTTAGAAATAAGAGTCATTACATTCATTTTGAATAGACCATCAGTCATGTACTATTTTCTAACATAAACACTAGCCTTAGTTAGAGTGACCCTGCAGTCAGCCTCAAACACCATGCAGAAGCCATGCTTGTTCAAGAGTGACCTAGAGATCAAGTTCTTACGAATGTCCAACACATACAGGACATTGTTCAGAGTTAGCTCTTTGCATGAAGTCATCTTCAAGACCACCTTGCGTTGCCCTGCAACATCAGAGGTAGTCGAGTTCCCCATGAACAACTTCTCGTCATTTGTAACTGGCTTGAAGTAGGTGAACAACTGCTTGTCATAACATATATGGCGAGTAGTCCCAGGGTTCACCCACCACTCTTGCGGGTTTGAACGCAGGATGTTCACCTCCGAAACCCTCACCGATAGACTATCAGACATATCTTTGGAGAGCACATCAAACTCTTCCTGGAGATGAAGTGCTTTGCCCGTTGGAAGGTTAGTTTCTCCTCTTGACAGGGGCAAAATGTGGAACTACAAGCAATAAATTCTCACCATTCAATCAAAATGAAAAGAATTAATGGGAGTGCTCAACAAGTTGATGCTCTTTCAAAGGAAATGCATAGAGTAAAGCTTTGTTTGGTTCCATTTTCATTTTCAATTTTGGCTTAAATTTTAAATTGAATAGTCTGCCGATTTGATTGAAGACATGGGTAGTAGGTGGACCATTTTCCTTTTCCATCACATTAATTTACTTAAACTACTGTGGGTAGCCCCCTTCACATATGGTGCACAAATCAGCACACGGGACCCACCTATGGGCCCCACAGATGCAATTCGCACCGTTCATTAAGTTTAAAATATTATTTCAATTGAGTCCGTAAAAAATCAGCTCAATCACATGTTTATAAGTGTTTGATCCAACATACCAATTTTTCATTCAAAATATGGGGGATGATGCTATTCCTAAGGGCAACATCCATGTTGGGCTGAGCACGGCAGTCCGTGTTCGGCGATGGACTGCTCAGATTTGATTGGCAGCGGGCAACTCAGATTTATTTGAATAAGATGTGATCTGAGCCGTCCATTGTTGAACATAGACGGTTGTGATTGGACAACATGGAGGGACAAGGGACAGCAGGAGTAGTAGTTTTCAAGATAGAAATCTGCAGATTTTGTTCGCCGTGCTCATAATTGTGCACTTGGAAAATTATCCACTGGTCCTCATGATTGTGCACTTGGAAAAAATATCCAGTGCTTTGGGCTGCAACTTTTCACCAAAAATCCGAAAGATTGCATTTCCGAAGTTCTTTAATGTATTTTATTTCCCTTAAACAAGACATTTGTTACACCCATTTTATATTCTAATTAATCTTATTTTCTTAATTTTACTTATTTTTTATGTTTGTAGGCATCAAATAAGGTTGCTAAGTAAATTAGGATCTGGGTTCGAAGTTGGTGTTGTGCACGATCCTCGCCGTCCGTTCGGTGATCCAATGGTCCAGATGGAATCTTGCAATGAACGGCGAGGATGTCGCAAGGCTCGGATTCAATCTGGACCATTGGATCGCCGAACGGACGGCGAGGATCGTGCACAACACGCATGCTGTGCACAGCACCAACACCAAACCACTAAGTAAATTAGGATCTAGGTTCGGAGTTGGTGATGTGCTGTGCACGATCCTCGCCGTCAGTTCGGTGATCCAATGGTCCAGATGGAATCTTGCAATGAACGGCGAGGATGTCGCAAGGCTCGGATTCAATCTGGACCATTGGATCGCCGAACGGACGGCGAGGATCGTGCACAACACGCATGATGTGCACGGTGCACAACACCAACACCGAACCCTTTACTTAGCAACCTTATTTGATGCCTACAAACATAAAAAAATAAGTAAAATAAGTAAAAATAAGAAAATAAGATTAATTAGAATATAAAATGGGTGTAACAAATGTCTTGTTTAAGGGAAATTAAATACGTTAAAACGTGTATATCATCCATCATTGCTTGAGTTGGTCTTAGGAAACAATGATTGTCCATATATGTTTACCACTAACTGATTGGCTCCATGCTCAAATAGTTGGAATTTCTAAATCAATACTTGCGTTCAGATCTTAGTTCTGAACCTATATTCATAACTTAATACTTACGTTCATGTGTCCATAACTGCTTAGTGGAGCTAAACATATCTTATAGTGTACGTTTGTAGTACATGTTTTTTTTTAAAACCGAATTCGGACCAACTTACGCGCACCTCAACTAATTCCGTAGTACATGCTGAGATCAATCTTAATTTGAGCACCGGCTAAATATTTATTTTTGTAAAAGTAAAAGATTATCCATGATTCTTTATTTTGAGCACTTGCATAGGGCTATATTTGGATGGTGGGGGAAATGAATCTCATCATTAAGAATTACTCCCTCCGTCCTGATTTGTTAGTCCATTTTGAGAATTCGTGACACTTTTCAAATGATTATATCTTATACCCCCTCCGTCCCTTTTTAAATATGTTGCTTCGTAAATCCAACTTATTAAAGAAACGTCATTATTACACATTTCACATCAACTTTTTCCTCCACTTTACACTATTCACATCAACTTTTACCTCTACTTTCCAAAATTATCCTCCACTTTTACCCATTAACTCTTTACCCACTAACTTTTCAAAAGGCCAAAATGATAATTGTACAAACTTTTATCCATTAACTTTTCAAACCACACACTTTTTTTTTGTTGGTAATTAACCGATGTATTAGAAACCAGAAAAAGAATTCACAGTGGAACAATAACTAAGGCATGAGCCTGTACAAGAAATGAACCAAAAAGAGACTAAAGCCTATACAATATAAAAAGCCTAGAAATGAAAGTTAAACATTTAAAAAAGGACGGAGGGAGTAATTAATAATTTTTATGTAATTTTAAAAATATTGTCTTATACAACTAATCGAGATCAAACAAGATTCACATTGAACATATAATTACTTATCAATTTAAAGATATCGCTAATTTTTATCCGGTTGTAATAGAACGAAGGACAAACAAATTCAGACGGAGGGAGTATGTACAAAATAATTTAATACATTGGCTAGGTAATTTCACAGTGTTTGGATTCCGGAAACAGAAATTTTCACACTCTTCAACAGAATTTATGATTTCTGTGTTGGTCCTATATATATGATTGGTCAAGAATCTGAGAGTACGTAGTAGACAACTAGGGAGAATGTCGAATCTTGGCTCACCTTCTTAACCACATTCTTATTTTTCTCGATATTCAAATGAAGTAGTAAAAATGTCAAACCACATTCTTATTTTTCTCGATATTCCAATTATCTCAAACCAAGCTTTAAAGCTAGGCAATAATTTGATTCCTTTCTTAATTCTTAGTAATTAGGAGGACATCCTAGTCCCAACCTCACACGACAGAAACAACGCGTAAAAAACAAAGATGGAATTTCTATTGAACTAGCATAGTTTTTTTATTTTTTGCTTTATCAAATGGTAATATCTTCATTGATAGAGGAATCACAGGTACGGAAGAGAATCAGTTAAAAGTAGCCAAAAATACCCATAATTCACATAATTCGGTACCCAAAAATACACAAGAACACCGATACGATAAAAAAAAAAGAAAATTTTGGGTGCAAACAGGGTACCGCACATGGGGTGCCTGAGTGCCAATCTCGGTCTTCCAAAAGTATTTTGGATTGCACAAATTTCTCTCTCTCTCTCTCTCTCTCTCCTCTCTCTCTCACAAATTCAGACCGTTCAAAACACTTTTGGATTGCCAAAATGTGCACTGAGTATTGTCACATAGTATCCGGCACCCAAATTTTTATCAACAAGAATAGGTACTCCTATGAAAGATTTGAAAGGATTTCCATCATGCCGCATGCTTTGGAGTCCTGGCATGTTGGCCTGTTGGGGCAAAAGGACTGCAAAATCACCACTAGTTTGAACTACTATTACATTTTGTTGCCAACTTGCCATGATTACTCCTTTTGCCTTTGCCGACCAACCATTAATTTCTTTACAACGTGTTTTCCACGGCTAATTATTCCGTAAAGAAGTTAAGGGGGAGTTCCACTAACAAAAATAAATTAAAAAAAAAATTAAGACATGTCATTATCTCATAATACATCACATAAAAAATCGTGAAAAATCAATTTATTCTAAAAATTCTCTTGGTGAAACACCCCCTAATTCTTAAATGGAGTAGTAGATATCTTAATCTTTAAATTTGACTCCAATCTAAGTTCTTATAATCATTTTTGTGAAGACAAAATGAATACCAACTCAATAAGTGAGTAAGATGAACTTTTCATCAATGTTAATTGATTTATGGTCCCGATTCGCTGAAGCTTTCTTATTGGTCAAAATAATACTTAACCGGTAAGAAAGCGTCTACGAATCCTGAATATCGAAAACACTTTTGGACGACTAGGATGTTGTGCTGCACGGTGCAGCGCTTAGTGCACTGCAGACCCAGGAAGATGGGGGGAGTTAATGAAAAAAGATAAGAAAATGGGTAAGGAAATTCGGGAATGGGGAAAGCTAAGGAAATTTTGTAGTTTTCAAGACAATAAGTCTACTCTCACTTCCTCTCGCTCACACCCTATTGTGTGGGACCTACCTCGAGGTCTCACATGAATGATCGGAGCCGCTCAATTTGACCAACTGTACATCTTGAAAATCAATGGTCTGGATTCGTTGAAGTTTTCTTATCGGTAAAAGTATACTTTGACCGGTAAGAAAGCGTCTACGAATCCTGATCATTGGAAACACTTTTGAATGACTGAGATGCTGTGCTGCACGGTGCAACGCTTAGTGCGCTGCAGACCCATGAAGATGGAAGTTGTGAAAGGGGAAGGATACGGAAATTTGTAGTTTTCAAGACAATAAGCCTACTATCACACCCGCTGGCTCACACCCCATTGTGTGGGACCTACCTCGAGGTCGTCTCACATGAATGATCAGAGAATTTGTTTAGAATATTTTTTCTAAGGGTTTCTGAAAAAAATCAGTTCGGTGAGATATCGGGAAAGGCTTGATAAATTTGTCAAAGTTTTGATCCGTTTGATTTAGGAACTAAAACTTGAACAAATCAATCGAGTCTTTACTAGTATTTGACTGAGTTGATTTTTCACAAAGACCCTTAAAAAATTATTCTAAATAAATTGAACGACTCTGATCATTTGTCTGAATCATCGATGTAAGTCCCACACAATGGGTTGTGAGTGAGAGGGGTTCCAGATTGGAATTTGCAGATTTTGTCTGTTGTGCAATAGATGGTCCTCATGATTGTGCACTTGGGAAAAATTATCCAGTACTTTGCGCTGCAACTTTGCAGCAAAAATATGACTTCAAGATTACATTTCCTAAGTTTCGATTAAAAGCTTGTGTCTCCTACAAGAAACTTTACCACTTGAGCTACACCAAAACCAAAACTTGCTCTTAGTAGTTCCATATTTATTACTCCCTCCGTTTTTTTTAAGTGTGTTACTTTGTAAATTTAACTTATTAAATAGATATCATCATTACACTTTTCTTATTACTAACTTTTATCTCTACTTTACACTTTTCACATCAATTTTTATCTTCTCTTTCTAAAATTATCCTCCACTTTTACCCATAAACTCTTAGGCCTCGTTTGATTCGGGGATTAAAAGGCTGGGATGGGATAACATGTGTCTAATCCCGCATAATCTCGCGTTTGGTTCCCGAAAAGCGACTGGGATTACTAATACCGGGGTGTATTAAAGCGACTGGGATTACTAATTTAGTACATATACAGGGTGTATTAAATTATCCCATGGGGGGTGTGGGACTATTTATTAGTCCTGGATAAGAGAACACAGAAGACATTTTCCACCAAATTACAAAACTGCCATTTTCTCTTTTGATATCGGCGGCGTGATGGTGTAAAAGGTAGAGGTGGAGAGATAGATTGCCCAAGGTTAACCAAGGGCTGAGATTTAATGAAAAACACGTGGATGCCAATTGGGAATAATATTGTCAATCATTGCTTGAGTTGGCCTTAGGAATAATGATTGCCTATCATTGCATGAGTTGGTCTCAGACTCTTATTGTTCATGTTTACCGCTAACTGATTGGCTCAATGCTTAAATATTTGGAATTTCTAAAACAATATTAGGTTCAAGACTTCAAGTCTTAGTTTTGACACCCATATTCATAACATAACACTTACGTTTATGTGTCCATAATTACTTAGTAGTGGAGCTAAACAAATCTTATTAGCGTCCGTAGTACATATTAAGATAGATTTTAATTTGAGCGCCGACTATCTACATATCTATTTTTGTAAATGTAAAAGATTATCCATGATTTGAACACTTACATACGGCTATATTTGGATGGTGGGGGAAATGAATCTCTTCATTAAGAGGCGGAGGGAGGGAGGACAGGGAGTACGTGAGAGATTGAGCAAGGAGAGGGAGTACGTGAGAGAGACTGAGAGCAATTTTGAGATTTCATCAGAAATTGAGCGGGCTAGAAACGAATAGGGCAGGACTACTTGGCGCCTGGAGTTAAAAGTGAAGAAATGCTATGTTTTAGGTAAATTTTGGGGAGAACGCTGTAGTCATATACAAGAAATGCTATGTTTAAAGCCTTCCCTATTTTTCTTTGTTTTAACTTCAAAAAATGCTATAATTGCTTCTCTATTATAGCATTTTTAAAAAAATGCTATGAAATTATACTATAGAAATTAGAAAGTCATATTTGTTGTAGCGTCTATAAAATAATTTAATGCCTTAGCTAGGTAATTTCACTTAAAGTCATATTTTTCTTTTGTGGTGGGCTGGGTGGAATGCTAGTGATGGTGGTGAAGTGATGGCGGTGGAATGACAATAGTAGTGGTGGTATATGGGTAACGGTGATAGTGGTGGTGGTGGTGTGGCAGTGATGGTGGTGGTAGTTGTGGTGGTAGTAGCATGGCGACAGTGCAATGGTGGTGGTGGTTGTGGTGGTAGCCATCGGTGCAATGGTGGTGGTTGTGGTGGCGGTGTGGCAGTGGTGGTGGTAGCGGCATGGCGGCAGTGCAATGGTGGTGGTGGTAGCCACCGGTGCAATGGTGGTGGTTGTAGTGTGGTGGTGGTGGTGCTTGTGGTGGTGTGGCAGTGGTGGTGGTGGCGGTGTGACAGTGGTGGTGGTGGTAGTTGTGGTGGTAGCTGCATGGCGGCAGTGGCGGTGTAATGGTGGTGGTTGTGGTGGTAGCGGCATGGCGGTGGCGGCAGTGCAATGGCGGTGGTTGTGGCGGCGGCGGCGGCGTGGCAGTGGTGGTGGTGGTGTAATGGTGGTGGTGGTGACAGCGGCGGCGGAGGTGTGATGGTTGATGGTAAACACATAGGAATTCAGCCAGAATTAAGTAGCTCAAAACTACTTAATTTTTATCAATTTTTTAGCCTACATTTTAAGTGGTACTTAATCTGTTAAGTAACATAAAATGTGGCGATCAAACCTACTTAATGACTTATTACTTAATTGATTCAGTTTTAAGTGCTGAATCTGTGTTATCAAACAATGCCTTGGTCTCGATCAAAAAAAAAACAATGCCTTGGTCTCAGACTCTTCTTGTTCGTACTTGTCCATGTTTACCGCTAACTGATTGGCTCAAGCCTTAAATATTTGGAATTTCTAAAACAATATTAGGTTCAAGACTTCAAGTCTTAGGCGTGATTTGACTAAATTTAAAAAACTAATTTTTTTGTTTTTTTCGTTGTCTTTATTCAATTTTTTTTTTGCATTTGTTAGTTTTGCGTCAAGATTGTGGTTTCTAGATTTATCTCGTTGAGACGAATCCAAAGAGTATAAAATTATGATCAAAAGTAATAGTTTTTTGAATAAAGCCGAAAATAAACCAATTTTTTGGATTATTTTTCTTCTTTATTCACAAAATTTTAAGTTTGACTAATAATTTTATACCTTTTAGATTGCTCTCGTCGAGACAAGCCAAGAAACCACAAAAAATCGACCGAAAACTTATAAATGCAAAAAAAAAAACCAAAAATCTGTCTTTTCAAATTAGCCAAATCACGCCTTAGTTTTGACACCCATATTCATAACATAACACTTACGTTTATGTGTCCATAATTACTTAGTAGTGGAGCTAAACATATCTTATTAGCGTCCGTAGTACATATTAAGATCGATTTTAATTTGAGCGCCGACTATCTACATATCTATTTTTGTAAAAGTAAAAGATTATCCATGATTTGAACACTTACATACGGCTATATTTGGATGGTGGGGGAAATGAATCTCTTCATTAAGAGGCGGAGGGAGGGAGGAGAGGGAGTACGTGAGAGAGTCTGAGAGCAATTTTGAGATTTCATCAGAAATTGAGCGGGCTGGAAAAGAATAGGGCGGGAGTACTTGGCGCCTGGAATTAAAAGAGAAGAATGCTATGTTTTAGGTAAATTTTGGGGAGAACGCTGTAGTCATATACAAGAAATGCAATGTTTAAAGCCTTCCCTATTTTTCTTTGTTTTAACTCCAAAAAATGCTATAATTGCTTCTCTATTATAGCATTTTTAAAAAAATGCTATGAAATTATACTATAGAAAGTCATATTTGTTGTAGCGTCTATAAAATAATTTAATGCCTTAGCTAGGTAATTTCACTTAAGTACGTGGTAGACTACTAGGAAGAATGTCTATGTCGAAATTAAATTCCTGTATAGCTGGCTACCCTTCTTAACCCTCTTGATTGAACGTAATAATTCAAATGAAATAGTAATTAAAAATCTCAAACCACATTCTTATTTTCATCGATTCAATTATCTCAAACCAAGCTTTAAAGCTAAGCAATAATTTGATTCGTTTCTTATTACATCCTAGTCCCCACCTCACACGACAGAAACCATGCGTAAAAAACAAAGATGGAATTTCTGTCGAACTAGCATAGTTTTTTTGGTCTTTGTCAAAATTATCTTCTTTGTACGAATGGTCCCCAAAGTTATAATTAAAATGAAGTAAAAATCTTAAACGACATTCTTATTTTCCTCAATAATATTCCAGTTATCTCAAACCAAGCTTTAAAGCTAGACAATAATTTGATTCCTGGCTTTCCTATTATCCTAGTCCCCATCTCACATGACCAAAACAACGCGTCAAAAACAGCAATCGATGGAATTTCTATCGAACTAACATAGTTTTTTTTTCCCCTTCCAAAATGGTAAATATCTTCATTAGGAATCACAAGTACACAAGAGAATCACTTAAAAATAGCCAAAAATACACATAACTTCAGTGACGGCTCCAGAATTTTTTTACAAGGTGTTCAAAAATTTATCTTTAACTCTAATAGATCTATATTAAACAATCCTATATAGAAAAATTCTTACATTAATGCGAATAATGCAAAGAAAAAATATACTACATCTTGATGGTATAATTGTTCTTATATATTTTGAGTCAAGCAAGTTTAAATCAGTGCATAATAAATATACTAATTAATATTCTTTTGTAGAAAATTATGTGGGGAATAGGTTCACACAATATTTTTTGACACATGCTATTGTATTTGAGACTATGAGTTGATTATCGTTAGAAAGAAGCGAGAGCACGATACTGATATAGTTTTTTTTTGTTTTTTTTATTTTTCTATTTTCTTCATTAATATATAAATATATAGTGTATACCTTGTTTTAAGTTTATGTGTTAAGTGTTCAATTGAACATCCAACCTAGAATGTGGAGCTGCCTATGTGTTATCGCTCCACCTAGGTGAATGGATTTCCAATTTTCCATCATGCCGCGTGCTCTGGATTCCTGTCATTTTGGGGCAAAAGGACTGCAAAATCACCACTAGTTTGAACTACAGAACTAGTAACATTTTGTGGCCATTTTGCCATGATTACTCTTTTCGCCTTTTTTTTTTTTAATTTGCCGACCAACCATTACTTTCTTTACAACGTGTTTTCATCGCTAATTATGAAAAAAACATCATATGGAGTACGGAATTCTATTACAAGGTTCTGAAAACCGTACTGGCTACGGAGTAATTATTATGAAGGTTTTGGTACCGGCCTAAGTACCGGTTTTCTGACTTGCACGGTATGTATCGGTACCGGTAAAATACCGGGTACAGTTTCAGATTTGGCGATACTTACGTTATATATAGTTATAAATGAATAATTTTCTCCTTACCATTTAATTCATCATTACATATACTTTTATTAGACAATAAAAATTATACTTGCATATTGTACTTTCATTAAATAGTCACCATTATATTCAAAATTATCACTCTAACTCCATGTAAAAAACAAAATTATAATTCTTTACTACATTACCCACTGCTTTTGTTCTTTTCTAGGTGTGTCCACAGTGACTTCTGCATTTGCAAAAAAAAAAACACACACATTGACTTTTGCACAGATCTTGAAAAATGGAAGAGAACACCGAACCTTGACCCCATCTCTCTAATCCACTCCACTATTTTGGAGAAATTTTTGTGTGCCGGCTAGGTACCCAAAGGACATCATGCATGTTGTCCGATCTGGATCGTCCGTGCTCGGCGATGGACGGCTCGGATTACATCTTGTTCAAATACATCCGAACCGTCCGCTACAAAACAAATCCGAGCCGTCCATTGCCGAGCACAGACGGCCCAGATTGAGGACAACATGGGTGTTGTTCCTTTAGGGACAACACCATCCCCCAATTCGTACCACGGTGGTACCTAGCGCGTAACTCTGCTATCGAAAAATATTTTAAACAGTCTGGATTTTAAAAAGAGAAAGAAGATAGTAGAAAAAAGATAAGAGAGATGAGAGAGAGAGGGGGAGAAATCTGGGCCATCCGAAACACTTTTGGACGGTTGAGATACGTGCTTGGGCAACACGTATGCAGTATCCTATTTGCACCCAAGTTTTTCTCCAATAATTGAGAGATCAATCGATTATGCTACTGCAAGTTCAAATTTGACTTTGTCCCACGAATCAAGACGTATATCCACAACTTCCCCTCGAGTGTGCCTATCGAATAAAATTTCCCCTCGAGTGAGAGTGATGTCAATGCTCAGTTCCCTAATGAAGAGCCAATGGGGATTGCAGACAAGACTTGGAGATGTCTTTGGATGGTGCCTCAAATAAGAAAGGTCAGTATAGAGATCTTGCTAGCTAGTCTCTTCCGATGGTGCTCACACTATTTCCATGAAAATGAACTTTGAAGCCACCTCCCCCGTGCTCCTAATGTAGAGATGGAATCATGAAACTAATGCTACCGTGAAATCCGCGATCACACGAGTACCTCGCCTTCCCAAAAGAGTGGCTGCTAATTAGAACTAATGCTAATGGGCACCATCGATCAAGAAGGACTCCGGAGACTGCAATCAAATTGAGAAAAAGAAGAAGAAGATATATACGGCCAACTCTTCTATTTACGCATCTTACCTTACTACGCCACCCAGCCAGCTGATAGAATGCCGAATTCAGCAAGGCTACAAGCACGAAATGCAAATCAAATCCGTTAAAGAAGCCTAATCTTTTTTTTTTTAAACGAAAATAACTTCATTAATCTCTGAAAGAAACAAAGATTATGAGGGAATGAGAGGCCAAAACACCCACAAGAGACATGATCCATGTTGGTAAATGAAGCACCCTCAAACCCCCAAGGAAGATAGTTGGCAAGCAGCCAACTCAAGTGCAAGCAGAAATTCTAGTAAAGGGGAAACAGTTATAAGGAATCAAGAATGCTATTAAAGTCTAAACAAGAAGTCATCCATTTCGAAATTTGACAATTTTCATTCTCAAAGACACCATTTCTCAAGTTCCAAATTAACCAAAGCATTGCCATTGGACTTGCATTCAAATCATTCTTTTTGCCTTTTTCATCCTCTGGTCTTTCCACCAAACAAATAAGTCTTTAATAGATCTTGGGGTAACCCAACAAGCTCCCCACCATTGCATGATATTAGACCACATAAGCCAAACGGGTTTACAACGAAGAAATAAATGGTCAATAGACTCCACATGCATAGAACAGAACCTGCAGCTTGCTTCTTCTTCATTATTGATGATGCCAATCCTGAGCAAATATTCTGAGCATTTGATTCTGCCAAGGTGAACTAGCCAACAGAGACATTGAACCCTATATAGGGCTGCATCCCTCCATATTAAATCAAAAGCATTGTTAGCAACAACGGATTGAGGACTGCCCAACTAAAAAAATAGACTTAACGCTTAAAGCTATGTGTTTCCTTCCCAAATGAGACTGTTATTACACCCTTGATTAAGAATGATTCCTGATCCATCAAGTATTGTATGAAGTTCATCCATCAAATCTTTTTCCCAATCATATAGCCTTCATCTTAGTTGTATTCCCCTGTAATGAGACTCAACCCTCCTTGACGGAACCTCACTTAGTAATTCTTTATGTTGACAAACTAATCGGAAAATTGAGTACATTCTTGGATTTCTCTCCTTGGTTTGCATAACGTCTTTCCAAATTGTCGAGACATTCCTTGACAAATTACATTTTGGAAACCAGCTGCTGCCATTCATCTTGTACTTGGCTTTGATTACCTTCCTCCATAGAGTTTCTTTCTCCATACCGTACCTACACCACCACTAGATTAATAAAGCATCATTCATTTCTTTAATGCTCCTAATCCCAGACCATCATTGGTTCTCCTTTGAGTTATATTACCCCATGCCACCATATGGAGTTTCTTTTTCATGTCAGTGCTACCCCATAAGAACTTAGCTTGAATTGCTTCTAAGCTTTTTGCCGCACCATCAGGGATTTTAAATAAAGACGTGAAGAAAATGGGCAGACTACATAGTACTGATTTGATTAGCACAATTCTTCCCCCAGAGATAAATACCTCCTCTTCCATGAAGCTAGCTTTGATTTGAATCTCTCAATTATGGGTTTCCAAGTAGATTTGCGTTTAGGACTCATCCCTAGAGGCATACCCAGGTATTTTACTCGCAGCTTTTGCATTTTGCACCCCAAGACTTGGGCAAGAGGCATTAGCTCCCCATCTGATAAAACAACTCCACACATAATTGTTTTGTGGAAATTGATTCTTAGACCAGATATGTCCTTAAAATCACCAAGTAATTTTTTGACTACTTGGATTTCCTCAATGTTGGCCTTACCAATCCCAGCACACAAGGAAATGTGTCTAATCATCGGGATTTCCTCATGTGGGGAGCTTAACTGCTTGAAAAGCCAAATTGGGGTGTCTAGAAGTCGCATATCTTTGATTTTGTGGTTGTAATGTTGAATTGAGCATATGAATGAATTAACTGTTACCCAAAAGGCAACCTAGAGGAGGGGTGAATAAGGTTGCTGACAATAATGTCCAAATTAAAAAATTATTAATGGAATGAGAAAAATAAATAGCAAGGCAATTAAGAATACAACAAAAATAAAGGAGTTAAGGGAGGGAGCTATCACACAGAGATATATGTGATTCAACTTGAGCTTTGTCCAGTCCTCAGACTAGTCCACTGGCCTAAAGAGTCGTTGTTTCATTAATCAAATAACCAGCTTCTGGTGCCGATTAAATCTTACAACCGCAACGCTAACTTTCCCGAGGAGTTAGCCGAACCACTAGAGTTTATCTTCTAAACTCTAAAAATCACTCACAGAACAAAACCCAATTCTGTAGTAGCTCACTAAGAATTTTTTTTAACTCTCAATACAATGAGTGAAAAGAATTTGTAGAGTGAAAAGAATTTGTAAAGTGAAAATCTCTCTAAAAGAGTAGATACACAATTTTTTCTCTCAAACTCTCAAATTGATGGTATGAAATTGAAGTGTGAAAGTGAATATTGCTCTGCATCGAAATTGCTCGGTCTGTTTCACTTGCAGAAGTTGCTTCAATTTATAGCCTAAACTAAAAGAATGAATCCTCATCTGCTTTATATTTCAAAACTTTCTTACTTTTTAGTAGTGAAGGTGATGCTTCTAATTTGTTGGTGCTGATTTTTGAATTAGGCCCTTCTATTTTTCTGTCATATGTTTCTCGCATTGTCGCTCATATTTTTGCTAATGTATAGTTTGTTCATTAATGGCAACAAAGAAACTGATGATATAAAACAAATGAAACAAAAAGCTGATTGTATGTGGTAAATTTATGAGAATGTGGCTGGGCATTTGTGAATCACTATGTGTCCCTCATATGTTTGACAATGTTACTGCGATCACTCAAGCAGTGCCGGCTCATAGATATTGGGGGCTTGAAGCGAAGTCATAATATGAGGCCCTACATAAATCTTCAAGTGAAATTTTGCAAAAAAGAAATCTAAAATTCAAAGGTCAAAACAAAATTTATGATGAAAACCCCCGGCACTTTTATAGAGAAACTTAAAGGTCTAATGAAATAAACTTTAGAAAAATTCGACGTCTATTGCTTCGAAATTCAACAAAATTTAGTGACAAGATGTAATATACTTGAGCACTTGAGCTAGTTGGCACTTAACAAAAATATATATAGATATATATATTGCCCACTTTTCAACTCTGTTCGTATTGATTGCGAGAAGAGAGGCCTTTGCTAAAACAAAAGTTGAGAAACACATATGGGACCAAGATTCAAACCAGATCCTTCAGTTTTGAAAGCGCTCGGCTGTCAAATGCCAAGTAGAAGTAATTTGAAAGATATCGGAACCAATAACCATGGACCGAACTGTATTTTTTGGGGCCTCCTCGGCCCAAAAAATTGAGAGGCCCGAAACGACGCCTTCCTCTGCCTCCCCTCTAAGCCGGCTCTACACTCAAGCATGTCGATGCTTCATAGGCCATTGCCAATGTTTTTCGTTACTTCGTAGTGATTTATTTTGTTCGTAGGGCTTATATAATACATTTCTTTTTTTCTTTTTTTTTATATTCTTTACATTAAAAAGTGTTGTTCTAACCTATTTCGAGCATGATTTTTTCGATAATTTGTTAATTTATGTTGAAAAAGTTAGATTCTCTGGTGGAAGGTGTCTTTTTTTTTTTGTCAATATAAAATATTTTTTGATGGACAGTATCAACTACGTACAAATTGCGTTCTCATGGTATAAAACTTGGGAGAACATAAAACTTAGTTGAGGTACTGAAGCAATGTGGGTTGAACAAAATTTACTGGACAGTATTGCACATTTTTTCATGAAAAGTCATATTGTTTGAAATCAATATATGTATGCTAATTGTAAGATTTTCTTGAATAACTAGGTTGTTGTGCATGCTCTAAATAGGTGCGAAGATGGTAGCTGACAATCTAATACGAAGATGTTCTGAATAATAATGAAGAAATTGAAAATACTCAGTATTAGAGGCGCCCACACTGAGCATAGAGACTTTTTAAAAGAGACCCATAGTTTTGCTTTTGATTTTTCGTAGTAAATGAAACCAATGATCCTCCTTTCTTCGTGTTCTTTTTTCATAGCTTGTTATTGCACTAATGGTTAGCTATATAACTTGGTACTATACAATAAAGGCACAGCTTGCCAGCATGTTGACTATCTTCCAACTTCTTTTTGGTATGTCATTTTGGAGTTTTGGGATGAAGAATGTGTTTTCAAATAAATTGAAATTTTGTGAACCTTGTGTATAGATTTTGGTGTAATCTAACTGTACTTATCAGATAGAACAAGATTGTTGTTCTAATTTTTTGATCTAATTACATTCGATGCATGTGCCCTCAAACGTGGGCAAAAGAGAAGCAAAATCATTTAAGTGTTGTTCAGAACGTGTTGCTTCGTGCCTTTAGGCACGGGCATCCCCTATTATCAACAATCCATGAATTACTTTCTATTTATCCAAACTTACCTACCATAGACAAATTTCATCTAATAGCTAAAATACAAAAACTGACATAACTTCTAATGGGCCAAAGCTCCATGAGAAGAACTCTCTTACCAATTGCCAAAGCTCCAACAAGGGTGTTCACAATGATCAAGGCTTATGGATCGACAAAGAGGATGAAATCCATCGTGTTTTCCTGGCCCATTTCTCTTCTGCCTACATAGAACCAAACCCCTCTATCAACATGGAGGAATGGGAAGGTTGGGAGGTCTTTGATAAAAGGCTATCTGATGATCATCAAAGTTGGCTTAACCAGCCTTTTAGAGCTCATGAAGTGCGCACAATTGCTTTTCAAATAGGAGACTCAAAAGCCCCAGGGCCTGATGGTTTCTCAGGATGCTTCTTCTAGGAATATTGGGATGTTGTAGGCTCCTCCATCACATCTGCTGTTTTATCTTTTTTGAATTCTGGCCATATGCTTAAACAGATCAACTACACTCACATTGCCCTCATCCCAAAAATCCCTTGTCCAGCTTCCCCAGCTGACTTCTGCCCAATCAGTCTTTGCAATGTCCTCTAGAAGATTATCTCGAAGACTTTGGCCAATCGCATCAAATCTATCCTCCCTTCCTATATCTCGCAATCTCAAAATGCCTTTGTTCCAGGGAGGCTGATCTCTGATAGCTTTATTTTGGCTTGTGAATTCTCCAATTTAATTGCTCACACTAAAGCCAGAAAATTTTTCAAAGCAGCCCTTAAGTTGGATATGAGCAAGGCCTTTGATAGGGTAAACTGGAATTTCTTAGTCTGCATTTTAAGGAAAATGGGCTTCTCTCGTAAAAATGGATTACTCTGTTACATCAATGCTTTTCCACTGTCTCGTTCTCTCTACTCATCAATGGTGTTCCAACTGAAAAATTCCAGCCTCAGCGTGGTCTGCATCAAGGAGACCCCTTATCTCCTTATCTGTTCATAATTTATATGGAAACACTTTCTTGTGTTCTCAATCATTTGGATGCTTCAAGTCTATGCAAGGGTCTTAAGTTATCAAGGAACGACATATCCCTCTCGCACTTGTTTTTTGCTGATGACTGTCTTATTTTCTTCGAGCCGACATTGGATAGTTGTGGGAATCTTAAGAGAGTTCGGGATAATTTAAGCCACTTCTCTGGCCAATGTATTAACCAGCAAAAATCCCACATCACTTTCAGTCCTAATATTCCATCAACTTTCTCTAGAAGGTTTAAGGATTTTTTCTATATACCCATCAATGTGCAGCCGGTTCCTTACTTGGGCCTCCCTTTGGAGATAACTGCAAGTAAGCGGGATTGCTTTAGGTTTATCATTGATCGGGCAGAGAAAGCCCTTGCTGGATGCAAAGCTGAGATTTCTCATGCGGGAAAGCTTTCCTTGATCAAATCGGTTTTAGCAGGACAATCATTGTATATCTGTTCCACGTATAAGCTTCCTCTCTCTATTTGTGATAAACTTAATAGCATTTCTACCAACTATTGGTGGAAAACAAAGGACATAAAGCCTATTCACTGGCTTGCTTGGAAGAAAATTGCAGCTTACAAGTGCGAGGGTGGTTTGGGGATTCGTGATCTTAAGCTTTTCAACCAGGCTTTACTAGCTAAGCAGTGTTGGCGTCTCCTCACAAAGCCTGATTTGTTTATTTCACGCACTCTTTTGCAGAAGTATTGTTCCAAGGACAGCTTACTCAATGTGAAAGTTCATTTCAACTCCTCATGGGCTTGGAAAAGCATTCTCTTTGGCCAAGATTTAATCGCAAGGCATATTTCTTGGCAAGTTGGTGACGGGGCTACTATTAATCTTTTCCACGACAAGTGGATTCCTAAATTAGATAAACCCTTTATCCAATTAATTCCTTTCAGTGGTCCAAATAATCTTAAGGTTTCCTTTCTTTTGGACGAGGGATCCCATGGCAAGATCTGGAATGCGAATAGAGTTAGAGATTTGATCCCTAACTATCTTGTTCATGAAGTGCTGGCTATACCTCTTCCGTTTAATAGTTGCTCAGATCAGCTCATTTGGCCTTTCATAAACTCGGGGTCCTATAGTACAAAATCGGGATATAGATCTGTTTATGATATGCAAAGATCTTCTCAGCCATCTTCTAATAATTTTGCTTGGTTCCACAATGGGTACAATGTTTGGAACTTGATCTGGGGTCTGGATGTCCTTGAAAGGATTAAGATCTTTCTTTGGAAGTGCCTCAAAGGAATTTTGCCAGTCAGAGATAATGTGGTTGCGCGACTTCACCATATTTCTCTAACTTGCCCTATATGTGAAGCGGATATTGAATCTCTTGATCACTTATTTTCTCTTGCCCACAATCTATCTCAATTTGGGAGAATAGTCGTATTCCATAGACCTATTGTAGGGAATACTCAGGATTGAACTTTTTCGAATTGACTTCTAAATGGATTAATACAGCTTCACGAAGAAAAATGGAAGCTCTCTCTGTTTATCTCTATTCCTTGGGCTATTTGGAAGAGTCGAAATCGGTTGGTGTTCTCGAATACGCCTTTCAATGTGGACTCTACTCTTGGAGTGGCAAAGGACTTTGCCCGTTGGTTTATGCGGGCCTCAAACTGGTTAGCTAAAATCAAGGCTCCATCGCATTTGTCAACTGAAAGAAATCCTTCTTTTATTATTAAGAACTGTCCTATTTCTGGCTCCGAACAGCGCATTTGTCATCTTCATGTTGATGCCGCTTGGAAAGAAGGTCATGATTGGAGTGGAGTTGGATTTACGGCTAGTCACCCAGATGGTTTTTTAATTGCAAAGCGTGCTTTATCTACATATTCCTCGACTCCTATCCAAAAGAAAATTCAAGCTTGCTATGAAGCTGTCAAATGGGCTTTAACTAATAACTATAATGTGGTTTATGTGTTTTCTGATTGTTTTAATGCAATAATGCAGATAGCAGGAGGGATTAAGTGTCATTACCATGACACTTTTTTGTTGTGCAAGATGGCAAAGGAGATCTCGAAGTTAACTTTTTGTCAGATCTCAAAAGTTGCGCGTTCCAATGTCCAACGAGCTCATCTCCTTGCAAAGCATGCTTTGGACTTTTTTGTTTCTCACCCGGACACCGGTGATGGATTAGCTTTTCAGTCATGCTAACTTTTGTAGTTTATCTGTTGCTGTTAGCTACTTTATTGTGTTGTCTATTTGTTGTGTTTCAGATACTCTTGTTAATGTTTGGCTGGATGATCTAATGATATTTCTCTCTATTTCTCAAAAAAAAAAAAAAAAAAGCTCCAACAACCAAACACGAATACACATCCCTACAAGGAGGTAAGAAATTAGGAATCACTGTAACAATCACCGCAAGACCATCAAAAATCACAAGGTAAAGAACATTGACTGAAGATATACAAAAGCTAATATTTTTGGGATTTTTGTAGGGTGATTTAGGAAGAGGTTTTTGGTTTTCAAAATGTAAAAACAACGCAGAAAACGAGGCTTGAGAAAACAAGAAGGAAAACAAAGTTTGGCTTAGGATTTCTTGGTGGATTTTTGTTGCGTGTTGAGAACCAAGGCTTATCCTTTTATAGGCATGGTAGAAGCTTCTTGCCCTAATTTCCCAACCAAAATCGAGTGAGAGACCATTAAATTCAGCATGACAACCCATAACACAGTTGTTGCAATTGTCTGTTCGAAATCTGGGATCAACCTTGCGTCCGCAAGGTCAACTCTTGGTCAACCTTGCGTCTGCAAGGTCAACTTTTGGTCAACCTTGCGTCTGCAAGATTGAATTTTCTTTTTTTTTTTTTTCTTTTTCTACATTCGTTGTCGGTGGAACTTTTACTCTTGTGGCCGTAGGGTGTATTTGGGCTGTGAAACCAAGCTTTTTTAGTGGGTTTCGGGCTTGGAATGGTGTTTTTATTGGTCGGGTTGACAAAAGGATTTGGAATGGGCTAAAGGCGGGTTTATTGGGCTTATAAAGGTTGATTGAGCTTTTTCTTGGTGTGGTGGATCTCAGAAATGGTAAATCCAAATTAATCGAAACATTGATCAAATAAAGTAAATTTTTTGGCTCATTAACATTTTTCATCATCGGGACATATCCAAACTCTTGCTTAGAATTCATGGATAATCAAAATTGGGGTGTCTACCCTTATCAACAAAAAAATCAGTTTCCCTCTCCCTTCCCCATCACCGTGATAAAAAATGAGATGACGATCATGAAAAAAAAAAGATGAAATTTCTTCCAATAATCAAAATAGAGATTTCAGGAAGTGATACTAGTACCTCTATCCGCTGGCCCTGGCCTAATTATCTTTTGGGTAGGGTTTCACAAAGAAAGGAAGGAGAATGAGGCGACATGCCCGGACGTGTGGGGGTGGGGAGAAGACATGAAGAAGTAGAAAAGTAGGCGCCTCTTCTGAGACGAAAGAGAAGGATGACCAAAATAAAAGAAAAATAGCATATCTCCGAATCACAGCAACCCGCACATCATCATTTGTGTAGAGTGAAAACCGGAAGAGAAACACAGAAAAGAGAGAGGCCAAATGGATGAGCACAATAAAGATTATTAATGATTAATGAAATTACACAAAATATCCCTGCCACTCGCCGCCCTCCTTTCAGTAATGGTGTCGAAACAGTACCTAAAGTTTTGGCTTTCTGCAGCACGCCACCTTCACAAACCAAAGAATAGAGAAGGCATCCCGTGCGTGCCTTCAAAAAGGTTCAAGTGCAAAGACCAATTTTTTTGATCGAGAAGGAAAATTTTATTATAACTCGACAAATGGTACATCGAGAAACCAACATCCGGCAAATAGCACAGATGAGGCAAAAGCCAACAATCCAGCGAAATGCTGAAAAAACTGGCCAAAATAAAAGAAAAGGAGTAGTACCACTGAAACTTGACAAAATATCAAGAAGCCATTCAAGGGAAGACCAAACTCCAAATGCGTAACATTGATGGGCATCACCATAGCATAGGTTTGCAGAGATGGACTAGAAGGACTCCAAGTGCAAAGACCAATTTAACCCCTCTAATCTACCCTTGTGGCTGCCAATGTAAGGGACCCAATCAGAAAAACCAGCCGTTTCCAATTTCTCAAGGCCCTTATTCTTTAGATTGTTAGATATATTCAGTTCATGTATTACAGATACGGTATTATCTATACATTAACCATTCGGACCTGTTCCGACCAAGAACCACAAGCATGAATCTCGAACCAATGCATCTCAAACATGTCTATAAACTGAAACTAGACAGTCAACTACTTCGGACTGAATTCATGTGCATGTGGTTGTTTTACACATCCCTTCAAACGGGTTTGGGTGATTGAAAGTTTTTAGTATGAATTTTCTCCGCTTTCGAAGATGTTCTGATAAGTTTTCTGTGTATGTATGATTGTCTGTATTTCTAGTGTCGGCAACTGCATTTGTTTTGTAAGAGTTCCATCATATTACCTGCACAAAAAAACTAGCCTAGACTCTAATGAAAATGAGGAAAAGACTCGTAACGAAGCAAGGATGTTGCAGAGTTTCATTTAAATCCGGACTATACAAAACACTTTTGGACGACTATGATGCTGCGCTACAGGCTTTCCGGGTCCCTACCCAAACAAAGCAGAAGATAAAGGAATCCTCCCCAGTTATGAATTTTAACCCTACAGATCGGCTGTCAAACTTCAAACTTCTAAAACCACAAAACCCAAAAGGAAAAGAAGAGAGAGTCTTCGCTTCAAAACACAGAGACACAAGTAAACAATGAAATGGTGACATAAAACCGAATCAAATGGTAACAGCTTCCATGAATTCTTTATCCTCCCCAATAGCAACCAACTTCTCCGGTGACAAGCAAACTTCAATGTCGATACTCCCTTCTTCCGGTCCAGGAAAAAGCGTAATCTTCCCATCAATCTTATTACCAGAACCACTCCGCACAGCCACTGGTTTCCCCCACCCAAAGTCATTTCCGTACACATTGAACCGCGGCGAACTACTGGTGACCAGGGTATTCTTTGTTAAAACACCCCTTTTGATTAGCTTTGGGTTTTCTAACCAGCTCTTCCAGAAATTCCATACTTGATCACTTGTTTGTAGTTCAATCGCCTTGTTCATTTCCAAAGCCGCCCAAGCCACTCCCTTCTCGAGCAGCTCTCCCGCTGTGGTGACGATAGTCGTCGTATGAACCGTGCTCCCAAAATACCCATCCGGTAGTGGGGGTTTGGTCAACCTCCCCCTTGCACTTATTAGCAATATGTATTTCACCTCTTCGTCGGAGGAAATCGGTTGGCATCGAACCACAGATACCCATAGATGTGCCAATAGTGCTTGAAGAGAGGAAATAGTACCGGTACCCATCTCGGCATTGGCTTTCGCTTTCAATGCCGAGATTTTCGCTTTAGAGAAATGAAAAACCCTCTCTTCCAACAACGGCGGTAAAATGTAGGTATCCTCCAGTTGCTTGGTGGATAAAGGGACGCGGATCGGGCTATCGACGCCGGTAGGAAACCAACGCTCGAAAACCGGGGGGCGGGAGATGGTATCGAAACCGCGGGAGATTTCCGACCAAGTATTGAGGAAATTCCAAAACGATGAACCGTCGCCGACTGAGTGATTCATGGTGCAACCGATGAAGAAGCCGTCTACGAGCTCGGTTACTTGAACTGCGAGTAAGGGTTTGGAGATACCTTCATAGTTAGTAAGTCCGTTGAGTGGGAAGAAAGAGTGGACAACCCGAGGCACGTATACCGGATCAAGGATATCGCTGATGGTGATATTGTCGACGACTGCGTGAATAAAATCAGCTCCGGCATTGTTACATTCGACGAAGAACGATGAGGTGTCGTCCTCGTCGTTATGTTTGGTGATTCGAGGCGGCCGGCGAGAGGAGGAAGAAATCAAGAGCGCGGGAGAATGAGGACTTGAGATGATCAACAATGGTGGTGGTGTTTGGCTGTAGTAGTTGTTGTTCTTGTAATGGTGTGGGTTTGAGAAACAGAAGTCCCTTTTGGATTGGGCCAACTGAGAGGAACAGGAGATCCCATGGAGTCAGCTCAATCCTGTCGGTTGATTCGCCGCCGCGACTCGCTGGCCGGAGTGTAGTTGTGGAGATGAACCGAATTTCAGCCATTCTTGTAACTCTAAAAGCTCTATGGTTGATAACAGAAAACGCAACAAGTACACTACAAATACGAATCCAAGGCCAACCATTCATTTAACAACGGTACAAGGGGAGTTTTGGGATATGTAGGCCAACCATTTATTTTATTTTTGTTTTTTGTGCTTATTCAAAGAAAATTTGTAGTATTTGTTTGTGGGTTATTGGCTTGTCTCAGCGAGATGAGATGAATCTAACAAATTAAAGTTAATTTTTTTTAAAAAAAAAGTTCACTGAAGACAAAAATAATTTAAATTTTATGGATTATTGGATTATTTTCGTCTGTGTTTACGAAAATTTTAGTTTGGTTAATATTTTTTTTACTTTTGAGATTATTCTGGTCGAATCTAATCAATAATGTACGAAAAATCGACGCAAAACTAACAAATGCAAAAATAATTTGAATAAAGACAAAAAAAATTGGTTTATTTATTTTGCCAATGCCTAACTATTTCTGTAAATGCAATTAACGGTAGTTAATGGGAGAGAAAATCTAGAGAATATTTTGTCAAGGAGTTTAAATTGTTTCCACCGCCGGTGAAAACAAAAGTTTCTTCCAAATCGATTGCATTGCGCCACATGTCCATATTCTACTATTTTGGACCACTGTTTGAACACATGACACAATGCAATAGATTTAGAGATTGTACCTTATCTCTTCAACAATTTCCTACTAGACACCAGTTGTCGGGCCACAAAAAAGTATTAACCCCATTTCCAATCTTATAAGATATGAGGTTTGATACAAAACATGAATAGTTTCCCATAAATTTCTCCCGAAAATGAAATGTGTGGGTGTGATCTGTGTAAATCACACCCACACATTTCATTTTCGGGAGAAATTTATGGGAAACTATTCATGATCCATACACTTTTCCAAGAGGCAGGGGGGAATCCAAGGTTGTACTTTGTCTTCAACTTCAACAATTTCTTACTAGTCCAAGAGGCAGGGGGAATCCGCATGCCCCATGCATTACTATCTTTTGATTATATAGGTATGAACTCTTGTTAGTCCACATTTTTAACTCAGCATGCAAAGAATGCACTAGGGTATCCGGGTTGTTTTTCTTGGATAAAATTTCAGTTTGAGTAAAACAAACATCTACGCGCCTAGGACGCAAATCGCAATCTATGATTTACCCAAAATATTACGGAATAGAAAGTTTATGCATAACCACGAGTATTTCTTTCAACAAAATATAGTTCCTCTTGCCGATCAAAAAACAACAAATTAGTTTCTCCTACGTACCCACGAGTAAGTAGCAGGCAATTTTTTACTCATGAGAAATTCAAATTGAAACCCAACAACATATTCTTATAGATCTTTTATATAGTATTATACTACTACTTAACTTAAAACCTGTTTTCTCAATGCCAAATGGTAAGAAAGTCCCCCAACACTGATGTGAACTCCTTTTAAGACAGAGACACTATTTTTGACATAAAACGTACATTTCAAAGGTACAATACTGTGGTGATCCTGTACTACACCAATAATCAAAATGAGACAAAACAACAAACATCACGTGAAGATGTTCCTCCTCTGCTCTTTTTTCTCCTCCTCCAGAAAAGAGAACAAGAAAAAGAAAAAGAAGAAGAAGAAACCAAGCAGGAAGGGGAATGAAGTTTTCCCTTTCTCCCAAACAAACAAGCCTCTATGGTTGATAACAGAGCTTGTTTCCCTTGTGTATTATCCAGCTGATAATGCAGCTAAATCAAGGACAAGGGTAGCTGGGTAAATTACTGTAGGACTAGAGGCAGGAAATGAGATTTTGCGTACCTCAAGAGACAGGAAATTTCACTATGCAGGGCGAGCCTTTATAATTCATAGAAAAAATTTTATAATTTTTTTTTCTATATAATACTGACCCAGTCTCCATTCCTGCCAAGAACACGAGAAACTACTATTTTGCTCCTAGAGCTTTGGTTCACAGGAAGAAATCTAGACCACACCATCTCATTAAATTCATTGTTGAAAGGATTTCCTTACAATTTCTCTTACCTTTGTTAATTCACTTCTATTTAGTTTATAGGAACAGGGAGCTGTTGGTGTTGCCGATGGGAGAAACTGTATGTGACATCTAAGGAAAAATATGGGAATGGCAAACACTGCATATCTCCCCAACCGGACATCCGAATTAACCGCCGTCTGTAGAAGTGTCAAACGGGCCGTGCGTGCCGGCATGGCCCATTTAATTTCATGCCTGCCATGCCGTGCCGGTCCGTTTACTAAACCGTGTTGTGCTGTGCCGGCACGTTTACTAAACTGTGTCGTGCCGTTTCTTAATCGTACCTGCCCGTTACTTAATTGTGTTGCGTCGTGCCGTGCCATTTTGTAATCGTGTCGTGCCTGTGCCGACACATCTCCGAGTTTCGTTGAATTTTTCGGTATAATCTAGCCAAGTTTCGTCGAAAAAAATGTATATCTAATAAATATAGCTATACTGATTTATTAAAAAGTATATAACATATAATTTGAATTTTTTTGTATAATCTAACCGAGTTTCGACGTATTGAGATTCGCAAAATATTTGGATTGACTTATTAAAAAGTGTATAATATATAATTAGAAAATTCATCATTAAAAATTATTCGTTTTTGGTACATTAAAAATTGGTATTTAATGTGTCGTGCCTTGGGCCGTGCCGCACCTAGCACACTTCCGTGCCGTGCTCGTCTAGACCATGCTGTGTCGTGCCCAACCCAGTTTTGTGTTGTGCCCGTGACATGCTCAGCTAAAACTGTACTCGTGCAGTGATGTGTCACATTTAAACGTGTTGTGTCGTGTCGTGTCATGCCCGTGCCAGCCCGACCCGTTTGACACCTCTAGCCTTCGGCTTTCAGAGGTCCGCGGACTCTCCCCCTACCCCACTGTGTAAACCCCAAGTTGGACCGATCCCATTTCCATGTTTTTGTACCACTGCAAGTTTACACATTTTTTACTCTGAACCACCGAACGGACCGTGTCGGCACGAAGTATTAGGAAAATTAGGGGAGAGAAATGGTATTTCGGGGTTTCTTTGAATTTCAGGATGTTAACATAATGGTTCAAACCAACTAGGATGGAAACATAAGTAGTAACTTTTTCGAACAGGACCCCTAATTAACTTTTCCATATTTTAAGGGTTGGAGTAGTGAAAGTAGACAAACAAACACAAACAGAGGTAGTATTATTGATATATTTCTCACAATCTCATATTCTCTCATTACAATAGTATCTCTTTAGATTTCTCTAGATTTATGAATGGTTAAAACTAAGAAATGGATAGATCCAGGGGCCAGCCCTGTAATATGTCATAGCCTCGGGGGTCTATTGTGTGATAAAACCACCACTTCTTTCCTTCATTGACAAGGAATGGATGAAGTCAACTTTTCTTCATTGACAAGAATGGATGAATTCTCTTATGACATCATGGATGATGTAATGCTATCGATGTCATCATCCAACCATTATTTACAACACTCCCCATTGGTTGGATGATTGTACACTAAGAATATGCCTTATTAAAACCTTGTTAAAAAAAACCAGTGGGTAAAAACCTTTGATGAAAGAAAAAGAGTACATTATTCTTGTGTTCCTGTATATTGATGGTAGGTGCTCTCAGGTTGCCTCATTAAAACTTTGCTAAGAAAAAACCCCAGTGGGTAAAAACGTTAGACGGAGGAAAAAGAGTGCAACTAACAAATGAACTTCAAATCATTGTCTCCCCCTCAACTATGGATGATAGATGTTTGAGCCGTCGCATCCCAATATTATGAACAAGCTTCTTGAACATTGTCGTCAGCAATGCCTTTGTAAACTAGTATGTTAGGTTGTCATTCAAACGTATTTGTTGGACATCAATATCTCCATCCTTCTGAAGTTTGTGTGTGTAAAAGAATTTAGGAGAGATGTGTTTGGTTCTGTCACTGTTGATATTGCCACTCCTTATTTGTGTGATGTAAGCAGAATTATCCCCATACAATATTGTTATGTGATCTTTGATTGAAGATGATCCACTTCTCTTTCTAATATGTTGGATCATAGACCACAACCAAATGCATTTTCGGCTTGCTTCATGAGTTGCTAGAATTTCATAATGGTTGCAGAAAGTGATAGTCCATGGTTTCTTCACGGAGCACCATGATAGATAGTGCCATCGCATGTAAATATATATCCCCTTTGTGAGCGAGCTTTGTGTGGATTAGATAGATAGTCAGCATACGCATATCCAACTAATTGTGGCATCGAGCCATTTGGATAAAATAATCCTATATTTGTTGTACCTCGAAGATAACGTAAGATATGTTTAATTCCATTTCAATGTCTTTTAGTTGGAGAAGAGCTATATCTAGCCAATAAATTGACTGAGAATGTAATATCCAGTCGTGTACAGTTGGCAAAATACATAAGTGCACCAATTGCACTTATATACTGTACTTCAAGACCAAGTGATAGTTCACCTTTCTCTTGAGGACAGAAGGGATCTTTGGTCACTTCAAGTGTTGGACAACCATTGGAGTGCTTAGAAGATGAGCCTTATCCCTGTATAAGCGCTTCAAGACCTTTTCTATATATCATACCTGATGTACTAGAATTCCATTTGACAAAATTCTCGACTTGCAGGTCGAAGTAAAATTTAGTTTTTCCAATATCCTTCATCTCAAACTCTTTTTTCAAATATTCATCGGTTTTTATAAGCTCTTCTGGGGTTCCAATTAGATTTAAATCATCAACATAAACCACAATAATAGTAAATTCGATTTTTGTTTTTCTGATAAAAACACATGGGAAAATTGGATCATTTTTATAACCCTCTTTCAATAAATATCCACTTAGACGATTATCCCACATGCGACCAGATTGTTTTAACCCGTGTAGAGATCTTTGTAGCTTGATAGAGTAAACACTTCTGGGTTTGTTATATTCTTCGGGCATTTTGTATCATTCAGGACTTCCACTAACCAAATCATTTATCACAGTTTCTAATTTTATAAAACCGGAACCAAATCATTTATCACGGTTTCTAATTTTATAAAACCGGAACCAAACCAAACCACATTACAATAAAACCGAACCAAACCCTTTGGTTTGTACTTGTAATACCCCAGGTTTGGAGGTAGATGGTGTTTAGTCACACATTGGTTGTTTACATGAGTGATCATGAGTATATAACAAACCATGTAAGAGACTACTAGTATCATGGGCTTAAGCATTTTGAGCCATGTGGTGTGCCTTGTGGATCAAATCAAGATACTGGGCCAGTGGTCTACGTGGGGCGTTACAGTACTGGATTCGCAGTTTGACGGTTATTTTACTCACCCCCAACACCCATCATTACACTGAAACCTTCTTTCTCTTTCAACCAATTATTTAAAACTTTTTTTTTTTCAAAAACGTTTTTCAAAGAACTGTTTTTAAAAAATATTTTCTATTTTTAATAAACAATTTTTATTATTTTGAAAACTGTTTTAAACAAATAATTTTTCTACGTTCGTAGTTTTTATCTTTTTCTAGATTAAAAAGTGATGTGACAAGTTTTAATTATCCAATTTTAATTATGTCATTATAGATCTATATATTGTTAATCTTAGCAATCTCTTAAATTAATAACCAAAAGGTGATAAAAGTGTTATGTAAGGTCCGGATTTGAGAGATAGAAAAAGGAGAGAGAGAGAGAGAGAGAGAGAGAGAGAGAGAGAGAGAGAGAGAAATCTGGACCATCTAAAACACTTATGAACGACCGAAATTGGTGCTCAAACACAGTATGTATCCTTCCCTATTTGTATCCAAATTTTTTGACTATTCAATTTTGGTTGTACTTGTACCCCTTGTAGTTAGGGATGGGGATGAGGACGGATCGGGGCCGGAGAGTACTATCTCCACCCCCATTCCCCAAACTCCTTCTCCATATCCATCCCCTACTCGATCCCTAATGGGGCTTTTTTTCATCCTCCATCCCCACTTCAAATGGAGAACGGGGATCCCCACGAGGATTCGGGGATCCAATCATTTTTTTTTTATAGAAAAGATTACTAAAAATCTAGAATCCCAGTTACAAATTAAATGCTAAAATCAAGTTACAAGTAGAGGTGTCGAATGGGCCCGACCGGCATGGGCACGGTACGTTTATCGTTGGCACGGTACGACACGGTATCCATGTGTAACCGTAAGTGTTTGCCAACTTCAATTCAAGCTGTATCAAGTATCAACTAAATTTCTAATTTGAAAACTAAAGGAACCACAAGCAAGATAGCATATTATGGTATCCATCAGTCCTAGAAAAAATTAAGTGGATCGCATATCAGTAGGCATTTAATCGGATGAAAAATATCATTGAAAAAACACAAATTGGGTCCCGATCGACAAGCTTTCTAAACTTGATCGAGAAGAAAGTTTACACAATTGATTTCATCAATAGGAACAACAAAATCAACGGCTCGATTGGAAAATATATATATATATATATAGATGTTCTATTGAGGACTCCCTCAAAGATCTCCTCCGTGAGGACCACCCCTTTATTGATTTTCCGGACCAAATTTCGACGATCCGAACCGCTCAATGTGTTTAAAACATGTTTTCCATGGCCAACGCGAGAATCAAAAAACAAAAATACCCGAAAGGGCTTCATCCGAGCGGTTTTTCATAATAACCGTACATATATAATTTATCGAAAAGTGCTCGAATGAAGCCCTTCCGAGTTTTTTTTTTGGACGAATCCTCGTGGTGACCCTTAAAATCACGTTTTAAACACATTGAGCGGTTCGGATCGTCGAGATTCGACCCCGATCCATGAGGTCCGCAAATTACGAGTTTGAGGGAGTCCTTAGTAGAACGGGATCCATATATATATATATATATATATAGGGTTCGTCTCTTATCCAGACTTTTAATTTCCGCACCTCGTGATCCAAAATTTTTTTTGACGATCTGATCCGTCCAACGCAAAAATTTTGCAACACAAAGAAACCCCATTTTTTCCTTAAATCCGGGAGTGTGGTTAAGAAATTTTACCTATATATATATTTCATTTTTTTGTGTTTATTTTAAGGAATGCATATAGTTGATAGTTGAGTTGATGTCAACCTAGTTAGGATGTATTCAAATTATAGTGATGCATTTCTTATTTAATCACATTTATTGTATAACAAAGTTCAATTATAATAAAATATTTGGAGAAAATTTAGTGTGACCCCATGTGTTTGGAAAAAATTTAGTGAGATCCAAAAGTTTCATAACTAATGAATAGACCCCTATATTCGGGGATTGGAAAAGAGTGAAGGATAATAAGTAGAAAGTGCATAGATATTTCAAAAAGTTTATTAATAAGTTTATTAATAACTAATGAATAGACCCCTATATCGGATTCGGGTAAGGATTCAGAGCGGATTCGGGGCGGGGACATGCCTATCTCCACCCCCTATCCGATCCCCAAATATTTTCAAAAAAAATTTCCATATCCTATCCAATCTCCAAACAGATCTCCATATTGCCGATCTATTCGGATCGAAGATCGGATCGGATTCGAACGGGTCGGAGGAAATGACCAACCCTACTTGTAGTTGTGGTGGTACAAAAAGTACTACTGATGAGTGCTGGTATAATACTGCCGAAATCAACCGTTGATGAGAAGGGACCCCACATATGTGAAGTCAAGCCCGTGATATTCGGTAGGGAGAGTCACACTGGATTATTCTACTACCGCCACCTTGAACTGTCAACATGTTGTGCTTCTCGTCTTTGGCTTGGCCGTCACTTCGCAGTGAGGTTCTAGAAAAGAATAGATCAGCAACACGGTTTCAAATTTTGAAATCAATAGTGACAACAATAAACGTGGGAAATCGAAACGAAAGTTCCTAACAAATAGGAAAGCATAACCGAAGGAGAAAGAAGAAGGGCTCTGATCGCATCAGGCTTCAGTCATGGCTAGGTATCCACTTACTAGCACTCCTCTCTCTCTCTCTCTCTAGACTATACGTGTGGACTTGGTTATTGATGTGCCCATATGAAACCCTTTTTTGTTTGCATCTTCAATTGAAATCGTATAGAAAGATACATAAAGAAGTAATCTTACTGAGTACTTATTTGGTTTGGCTTGTGGTAGAGTGGAAGAAAGTAGGAGCCTTTCTCTGTATGGGTTTTGACTCTGAATCATCAGTTAAGCTTCTATTTATGCGATTCTGACCTTTTTGTTTAATGTATTAGACCAGATGGTTTGTGGGTTTGGATCACGCTCTAAGGGTTTTTGTTTTTGGTTGTGATTTTTAACGTAAAGGAATAGGGTACTTAGGTATCCACTTTTTCGCCATTGATACGTTGTTAAAGCACTTCGTAGCTAGGTCAATATTGGTTGATAGACTTGATCTTCGCTGTATCTAGGAGCTATTTTCCTATTGACTTTGAGGAAAAGGATGTTTGGCTTTTATCGTCATTATGTTCTACTTTCAGCAAGGTTAGGTTTCTTTTGTTTTAACGTTGGGATATCAGATAGCCTGTGTGCCTTAATTATATGTCCAATGTTTTTCCCCATCTAATTTTCCTGGTTGAATGTACTAATGTTCTGTGTCTTATAATTAGTGTCATTGTTCTGTCTCCATTCTTTCCAATGACTTTTAAAAATTGAACCTTTCTTTTCAAAATTATGTGGCATGCCATCACTGCTCTTCAACAAGGGTTTAACATCAAATATTTCTTTTCATTAATTGTCCTTTCTCCTTCGCCAATCACCATCTTATACTCTTAATAGCACTGTAATAATGAAACGCGTATGTAAGACCGTGACGTTCGTATGCAATCTGCACTTCTTGAGTTCTTGTCATGTTTGGCCATATGTGGTAGCCAGAAGGCCCAGAACCCATTGAACCTCCAACAAGTGGTAAGTAAGCTGATTCCGTAGAGATGCTTTACAAATTATAACATGCTTGACTTCTCTATCATTTTGAATTTTTGACAGCCTTAACTTTTCTTGTTGCTAAGTTCTAGTCATGCAATTGCTGTTTCTACCTCTTTTAGTTCTTTTTTTCTGGTGCATGTATGTTAGATAAGGATCCAGTCTTGAAATTGCTTCGATAAATGTCTTCCCTATACGCCTTTCATTGCAGCTATGAAATTCCTGATTGTAATTATTTGGTGTAAACTTTGCAGACCATCATGGTTGGTTGACAGCAATAGATTTGCAACAAAAATCAGAAGTGCATCTGGCTCATGCGATCATGAAAGCGTGAACTGGAAAAGCAACCCAACTAGAGCTTGCCCTAATTGCCAATATGTTATCGACAACAGTGATGTAAAATTTCTCCTCTTTTGTCCGATGTAACATTCATGTGGGTTAGATGGTGAAATTGGATATATGTATAGCATGTGTTGGTTCTTCTTTTTTCATCTCACTTTAAGGAACTGGAATGCAGGAAAGTGTTTAAAAAAATTATAGCTGGTAGTTGTGAAGCACATACACATATCTAAGGAGGTGATCGTGAGATGAACATGTGTTAGAAAGTTGGACATGTGTCAGACTCTCTCTAACATATATTCTTCACGCATCCAAACATGCCTTATAAATGTAGGGAGGTAGATTGGAAAGTTGGACAGTGGCAATAACACATCATGAGTGCTGAACACAAAGAGGACGAATGGGAGAGAGATGGAAACATTCAAGCTAAGAGAGAGAGAGGGAGTGTAGTGTTGTTAACATCACACTATCACTGTATAGAGTTGTGGTGGTGATGTATGGTAAAGCTTCTTTGATGCAAGGGGTAGTTTCTTCTAATCATAGAAGTTTGGTTAATGCCAGAAACTTTAATTTCTTAATTTTCACCTCCGTGTTGGTTGGTAGTGAGATCAGGTTGTTAGGAATCTTAGGACTCATCTCAACTAGTGATCTTCTTTGGATGGCGTTCTGGTTCTGTGGTCACTCTCTTAGTAGGTCTGGCTTAAGGCAGAGTTATGGCTAAACCTCTGTCTGCGGCCTCTGAACCACAAAAGCTCAAAGTGTCATGCTGCTCATGTCAAAGGGTTTTGCTCACCTTGGTGGCTAGGCCCCTCCTCTTGACCGAGGTGCATGAAGGGAGTCTATAACACAAGTAATAGTCCTGTGGTTTCTCGCTTTTTACAATGGTATAGACAGCGACAGTGATTTTCTTTTCTTGGGATTGTGAACAGTTAAAATGTCAGTTGTGAATGTTTTGCTCCAAAGAAGATGGATATTAAGAAACTCTTCAAGACAACTTGGCACTGCTATGAGCTCTTTTCTTTAGGAAGTATAGTGATGTGTGATAGCAATTGAAAGTTGGCATTTGGCTAAGATTATGGCTCAGAAAGGTAGAAAATAGTATTTAGGGCTTCCAGGTGTAAAAGGGTGAGTTTTAGCAGATTTCCTATGCATGCAGGTGCTGGCATTTTAGAATTTGTGTGATTTCAAGGTCTGGTTGTGTGGCCATAGGCCTGGACAGTAGTTATTCTAGGGGTTTAGTTTTACATCTTCCAAAACATTTCTTAGTTCTGAAAGATGAGCATAAGGTCCAAAATACTTCTAATTATGTATGAAATATGTTATGCCTATTATTTTCCTCGCTACTTATAAAAAAAAATGTAGAGTATCTTTTAATGAAAGCTGACCTGGGTCAGTTTTTTTGGAATATTGAGTATATTACTACATGGATTGTTCCATGAGCGGAGAACTAAAAATGTCCTTCGTATCGGAACTTTTGTGGCTTATTTTGCCCATTTGTCCTGATATGAGAACTGGCCACATTTGTGGTTGATGCAGACTAAGTGAAACACATTTCTCTGGATTTATTTAAGTAATTTTCATCATGTTTTGAGGAAGACAGGAAGTTGTTCTTGGATTTTTCTTTGCCATCTACCATGTGAAAAATACTCACTCCATGGTTTTTTTAGATATTCCACAACTACATTTCTTTGCATCCAGTGAAACAAAAGAAGTGAAAAATGAAAACACAAAGCATAAAAGTAGCAAAACAATGAGAGGAATTGATTTGTCTTTCTTGTAAAACTATATCACAAGAGTTGTTTTCTGCCTTGATCTTTGTTTTCAGAACAAAACTATGCACCAATAAACTTAGAGCATTTGGAACCTTAATGTTTCCAGGTGGCTCAAGCTTGGCCAGGATTACCCAGAGGTGTGAAATTCGATCCATCTGATCAAGAGATTCTGTGGCATTTGCTTGCAAAAAACGGTGTTGGGAATAAGGAATCCCATCCTTTCATTGATGAATTCATTCCAACTGTTAATGAAGACGACGGAATTTGTTATACCCATCCTCAGCATTTGCCAGGTGAGTACAAGCATTTGGCTAATTAGTCTCTTCTGATTTGATCCTTAGTTCTCTCAAATTACTATGTTACATCAGTACATGGTCTCGGGTGCAGTTATATGTCCAAGTGTTGGACTGGCCCAATTCTTAGGCAAGGACACTGGATCCTGTCAAATATCCATATGTTAAGTGGTGTTCTTCATTTGTTTTCTAAGGTGAACTCTGTTGAGGAGTTGTCACACATACTAGAAGAGAATATTTCATATTTATGCAGTAAACTTGAATATTAAAGGTACTTTCTTGCTGATTGTCCAACAAAAAATGTCGGACACGTGTCCCACCCCCTTCCTCTAGCATCAAGTGTTCTACACCAGTACTTCATACCTTTCGAAGTGTCCATGTAACGTAGGTGGATTATAAAATTCTAAATACAGAAGTTTTAGGTGTTAGGCAAGATGGAAGTGTTTCACACTTTTTTCATCGAGCAATCAAGGCTTACAATACTGGAACTCGGAAGCGTCGGAAGATTCATGGTGATGATTGTGGCGATGTTCGTTGGCACAAGACTGGTAGGACCAAACCTGTTATCATTGATGGAGTTCAACAAGGCTGTAAGAAGATCATGGTTCTTTATTTGACCCCAGTCAGGGGAGGGAAAGCAGAGAAAACCAATTGGGTGATGCACCAGTATCACATTGGCACTGGAGAAGATGAAAAGGAGGGGGAATATGTTGTATCCAAGGTGTTTTATCAGCAACAACAAATTAAACTCACTGACAAATTGGAACAAGATTTGCCTGATGACATTGACCTTATCCATGGAAAATTGGACCCCGTGACTCCTGAACCACCTCGGAGTGAAAGACGATTCTCTGGCGTTGCCCTAGGACAAGTGTCCGCTATTACTTGCATAGTTCCCGCTCCTCAGGTAATAAAATATTTTAACTGTCGTGCTTGCTATTTCTCCTCCTCTTCCTCTTTTTATTTTTAATTTTAAGTTTAATTTTATTTTTATTTTTTTATTCTCAAAACATAGTACCAGACTAGAGATGAATTTCAGGCCTCCAAACTTTTACTTTCATCCTTTATTTACTCGTTCCTTCTATTTTCTTTCCCCGTTTTGTATTGTAATACCAGATTGAATAGATGAGTTCAAGGCCTTTCCTTTGGCAGCTATAGTTTCATGGACACTGCTAAGATCATGAATTTAAGATATATGTAAGCACTGCTGTCAATCACTCAACACATGGGTGTTTAGATACTTGCATTCTCTGATTTTTATGGTGCTTGAAGTAAAAGAAGCTCTCATTAGCAGCAAGAGAAATATTGTTAACCTGTCACATGGGTAAAAAACAAAAATTGCATTCATTTCAAGTACACTTCCAAATAATTTACCACAAAATGTCCTATTATATGAAGTTAGGAAGTCTAAAAATTGCTTGGCATGTTAAAACTTTTTCCCTTGGAAAATGTTCCTATTGCCAATGAAGTTAGGGCACCGACATGAATTTCAAGAATGTTTATCTATATTTTGTACTTAGGGACTGTGTATTTAGGAGAATATGAGTATGCCTGTCACTTCATAGAGGAACAAGAAAGCTCTGTTGTCTTTTTTTTTTTTAGCCAATGCAGAAAAGCAATCTAAGCTTCCTCCTTTGTCCCCCTCTTAAGAATCATGAGATGGGGCATGTTGAAGATCTGGCGCAAGCTCCAAATGGACAACAAAACCATCAAGAGATTGAAGACCCCTTCCTAGCGGCACAAAATGATGCTGATCAAACGGAAGATAAAACTGAGAATGAGAATGAGAATGAGGAAGACCCGAAATGGTGGGATGATGAATCACAGTATCTGTTAAACTCGCAACAACTTGTGGAAGGGCTGTCTTTGTGTGATGAGCTTCTCCGAAGCCAGTCACCTAATAGAGATGAGAATGAAAATGGAGAATTGAAGGTCAAGTCCTGCCTTTCTGATTATGCTATCTTAGGACCTGAGTATTTAAAGAAGGATCTGATAGAGTGTCAAGATTTGGTCCTTGATGCAGCAAACATTGAACTTGATACACCTCCTGAATTCCGGCTGAGCCAGATCGTATGTTCTGTTATCTTCTCTCCTATCTTGCTTTGTTTACCTTCGATTTGTTTTTTTTTTTTTCCATGTTTTTGTTCTGATATTCCCTTCTTTAAATTGCAAAGTTTTCTGGCTGATGAATTTCTTTTGTGCTTTTCGTTAGGAGTTTGGATCTCAGGAGAGTTTTGTTGCTTGGGGTTGAAGCAAGGCAATTGACTAAGCACGGTGCTAACATCGTCATTGCACCAACCGTGGACAAAAGTGCCGGCTATCACTTTTTGCAAAGATCTAGAATACTCTTCATGACTGCGTGATTACTGGTTTTTGAACCTATTCCTTTTGAAATGGATTACGTGTGTATTCCTTTGGCTTTCTGGAATAGACTTAGCCAAAAATCAACTGTGTACATGGTTTTGGGAGTCTTACAAATAGCATGAAGGGTTGAACTAACACATTAGTTACAGACTTACCCCAACTTTGTTCTGTGCTTTTTGCTTAATGAGGAGTATGATGTTTCTTCTTAGCTCAAGTACAGCTTACTCTAAACTGAGGTGGGACATTTGATGATTGGAAATAGTTGTGTTTTATCGATATCAACAAAAAGCCAAGTTGATTGGTTGAATTTTGAGTGAAGCACAGCTTGGATTTCGAGCATTATCACTTGAGGGTGGTGGCATTGAAAATGGATTGGGATAGAGAGAATGTTGTCTACACTTGATCTGATAGGGGCCCCTAGTGCTTGTTCAGGGGCAACATTTGTTGGGAAACTGGGTGAATGCCCTTCTTGGAAGGACATAAGAACCACCGTTGGGCTTGCCCCAATGGAAGGGCCCTGCTTAGAAGCGAGCAGGGTTTGACTCCTCTCTAGGGTGGTATCATGTGTATCCGGTGACCGAGTCTGTGGATAGGTTCGGTTGCCGGGAGGTTTACACCCTATGGTTGAGCCCAATTAGTGGCCCTACTGTGGAGTGCTTCTTTTGTCATCAAAAAATAAAGTATGGCATAAGAATATGTGCCGTTTGAGTATAAATTGGCCAGGGGATTGTTTTGATAAAGTTTTGAGGGAGGTGTTTTCGGGTAATTAGTGAAGAGAGATAGATAAAGACATTAGAGTAAAATAAGTGAAGAGAGAACTTATCGATAATTGTGCTGGAGGACCTGGACGATTAAATTTTACTTAAGCTTTATGTCAATTCAGTGCACAGACGGAGCTAGGATTGTATTCCAAAATACTTTGCAGGGACAATCTTATATAATTCAAAGGAATTTTTTTTTCTATATAATACTAGAGGTTTTTTTTCCTTCTTGTGGGGGCGACCGCCACTACTGGCTCCATCCATGATTCAATGCCTATTTGTCAAACATTTTGAGAGGTGATTTTGGATTACAGATTATGAAAGTTTGGCTTACGGGGAACCGGGGGGCCTGTAATGAGGGGGCTCACTACATGCGTGTAGTGAGCTCCTCGGGCCATTCAATCGGTTTACGGATGTTTTGCCAAAAAATTTTTGATAACTGATTCTAGATTTTAGCTTGGAGCAGCAGTTTCGGTCCTTGTATGATTTCTAGTGAAGTTGCGGGAGAGGTGCTTCAGGGAGAAAAAACTATATATATACATTTTTATTGAAAAGAATCCGACTATGTGTACGCACAAACGTGCACGGATCATGCACGCACACCACGCGGGGGGGCCCGCAGATTCGTCCTTGTGAATCTAGAAAACATACTTGCCGATATCCAATTGAGCTGATTTTTTACGGTGCCCCCTAAAATAATATTTTAAAATTTATGGTATTTTTTTAGAATTTTTTTGGGGCCCGCAGTGGGGCCCCCGCGTGGTGTACGTACGTTTTTTGTACACAAACGTGCGTGCACGTAGATTTTTTGTATTGAAAATTGATCAGACCAAGCCTTTTTCTGTATTTTTTTTCCACTGATTTCTCGCGAAAACCCTTAAAAACACCTTTTAAATACATTAGATGGTTCGGATCATAAAAATTTGATTAGAAAATTGGAGCCCAGGATGGGAATCCATCAGGTATACCTAATTGGAAGTTCACTGAACAAATACTGCATATGAAAATTACCCAAAAAAAGAAAAAACCTGTATATTAAACTTCATGGAAACAAAAGGCCTGAAATTAATGGCCCTAACCTAGGAGAATGCTATGCCATGGTGTAGGAAGTAATCATTGGACAAAAGAAGAAGAACAATGCTTATAAAAATAAAAAAATTGCTTATAAGCTAAGGCTTTAAAGAAAAACAAAAAAGAAAAGGCAGGTAAAACAACCTCAACAATAATGGTCCTAATATAGGTGTACCATTTAATTGGTCCCGCCCTGGCTTCCTCCATGTAATTGCATGGAAAATCAACCTGTCCTCTACTGATAAAGTTCATTTTGCTGTTAGTTTCAACTACTTCCCATCCAGGATGCTGTGTGGTCCTCCTGGAGTTATGGTGTTGGGGTAAGACATAAAATATGCATGCACAACGGTATGAGAAAATTTTCAGTGCAACGGTTATTTGAAACGCTCATCTCGAATGGAATGAAACCTACATATAGGAGTATGTGAGATCTGTATTATGTGCGAGCAGTGGCGAAGGTATGTTGCCATGTTGGGGCCGGGCGGTGTCGTGGCCCCTTGCAATTTTTAAATATCTATAGATATGATATATAATTATTCAGTATTATGGAAATTATTAGAATAACCGGTTCTTAAAATCTTATTAAAATAGGTTTGATTTAGTAAAAAAGGTTATTTTATATTCTAATTTCTCAATTTATGTTATAAACAAACAAATAAGCATGTGAGTGTTGTCGCAGCCTAAAGAAATAGAAACAAAACGATTCATATACTTCTACTGCATTAGGGTACAATTGTTTCAATTTGCAAATGCATTATATTGAAAAACTAAATACGGCACAATATGTTTACGTGTAGACAAAAATGTCTATTTCGTCGGCAGGGTCAGCTCATGGCATAAGCCAATAAAGTCACCGCTTTGGGCCCCTCCAGAAATGTAAAAAATACAGACCCCCAAATATCCCCAAATATGTAGGCCTCCTATATATTAATGTAATGGTTGTTTATTTTTGGATGATTTTATGTTTAATTTTATACAATGATAAATATTTTGTAATGGTTTTTTACGAAGTTATGTGCTCAAAATTTTTATTATACAAAATAAATGGAGGGCCTCATCTAATAATTCCGATTTAGGCCTCTAAAACTAATAAACCGGCATTGTTCGTCGGCCCCGGGATCAAAATCTTTGATCCGCCACTGTGTGAGATGATGTTACAGTTATCCGTTGTATTGAAAAAACATTCCGCAATGGTGAGCGTAGATAAATGGGCTCAGATTATATGCAATCCGTATTAGTGGGTTCGTTGCAAGTACTATATAATAATGTGTCCAAAATCGTGCTTCTACTAATATTTGGATTATCTAGTAATTTATTACTCCTAGTTACTTAAATCTTGAAGAAATAACTTGAATCATCTTAATTGCTAGAGACTAGTAATGGACCCACCAAAATAAGCTGCGGGACACAATACCATTATGGATCTGATAGAGATGCATAACAAAGTGTTTGAAATTAGGAAAATGTGAGTGTACAAGTGGGACCTAAGTCACATAATTCACATACGCATTAGTAGGAGCACGAGCACGAGCACGAAAACATCTTCGATGCACATCTCCAACTACTAAAATCCGTAAGAGCGAGAAATGAAAACGTGAGCGAAGTGCATTTCGAAGGATTATATTCTAAGGTGGGACCCTTTTTTTTTTTTTTTCTTTCCATTTTTTTCCCGAACCGTGGGACCCATGGTTGATTAAGCAATATTAGGAACACAACTCAGAAAACTTCATCTGGATACGTAATACGTTCGATGCACGTGTCCCACATACATCAGAGGGCTCCAAAGACAATTGATTCAGAGTAAACTGTCCGGAAGTTGTATTCCTAGACTCTGCGTGGTTGATTAGAAAAGAATCAAGGAGTGATTGGGAACCCATGTGGGGTTTTTTTTTTTTTTTTTCGCAATTGGGGGAACTACATATTGGATTGAGCAATATTAGGAACACAACTCCAAACCATCTTCATTCAGATTCGTTCGATATATATACACGAGTCCACATATATTGAACGACTCAAAATACAATTGTATTCGGAATAAGTGTCCTAAAGTTGTGTTCTTAGACTTTTGGGGGCTGGTTTAGAAAAGAATCAAAAGACAGGGAAGGACTGGGAGAGTGGAGAGTGGTGGGGTTGAAGATGAGGAAATGCACGTGGGATTGATAGGGGCTGTCCTTTTGACTGATCCACTATTTGTCGGGAGTGGTGGGGCCCTCTTTTTATTATTTGTTTGAGTTTGACGTGGCGGTTTGGTGGGGTACGTCCTGAAACTATTTGGCCGACAACAGAATATAAGATTGAAGATTGAGTTCCTCTACTGTACTCCCCAGTCCCCCCTGCCCTCCACCTTTCGTTATTAGGACTTCTTTAATTCACCATATTCCCCTATTTTTTGAAATTCTTAATTGAGACCCATATCTCATCAAAGATATGTGGAACATGGTAGATTAGGTTTGCAGCTTACAAACAATAGAAGGTTGTGTTTGGTTTGGTTTTGAGTTTTGGTTTTTGTAATGATTAGAGGGAGAAATAGGTATAATAATTAAAAAATATGTATTAATGATTGGAGAGAGATAGAGAGAAAAATAAAAATAATATTTAAAAATATGGGTAATAATTGAATAATAATTGAGAAAACCGGTTTTTGGAAACCAAACCAAACAAGGCCGAAATATCACCAAAATTTGGCATATGATGACATGATCTTTTGTCCTTGTTTAATTTTGTTTGTAAAGTCAAAACAAGTGTGATTGTGGTTTATAGTACCAAAAAAAAAAAAAAAAAACAGAGACTAGCTTATTGTTCTGGATAAGCTTTTTATAATTTGTAAATTGCAAATTACAATGAACAAAAATGTAATAACATGTGAACTGAGTCATGTGTTCGATACAAGTCTATGATGCCCCTGTAAGCTCCATAGGTCGAGCTCCTTTATGGTTGGCAATTTTATGTCAAAACACACAATGCGTGTATCCCATTTTATCGATTTGCATTTTCTTTTTATTAGTTTCTAAAGTGTTTGTATTTCACTTGAGTGCGGTAGTCATTAAGTCATGTGGTTTTATGGTTTAGAAAAGATTGTGACTTGGAAAGAATTGTGGACTTATTGCATTTGGGAAAAGTAAGGATCTTGGGCGAAAGAAAATTGAGAATAAGGAAACAACATAATTGGAGATGTGCAATTCGTTCAAGAAGCAACAGGTTCGCTCGAGCGAGATTCAGAGTCACTTGAGCGAAAGTGGCATTTTTCATTTGTTCTATAAATACAAAGACATTAGGTTTCAGAAGGCATCGAGAGCAGCCATCTTTTCTAGACATTTGTTTTTACACTTCCAAATACATTTAAGGGCAAAGGCTTATGTATCTTGAAGGATTGTAATTATCAATGAGATCTTTGTGCTAATCGATCATCTTCAAGAGGTTTCAACTACTTCATCAACATTCAATCTTTGAGTTAAGCCCTTTTGTGGAGTCCGAAAGGTATCTTTGGAAGGCTTGAGGATTCAAGATTTCGTTGGGCAACTCCCACCGCGCGATCTTCTTCAACCCTTACTGCTCCTTGGTTGAGGCGTAGAGACATCTGCCGCAACAGTTCATGGATTTCTGTTTGAAAATATGTGAACCACGTTTGTTGTTCTTCAACCATCGCCCTTAGATCAGCAAGTCCTTGAGCAACGTCAAGGGGTGTGTCTTCTACTTTGTTTGGTGTCATCGAGCCAGAAACGATCTTTCTCTGATACCACTTGACGCAGTGGAAATTCACGAAAGAATAGTGCTTGCGCCCTTGGATTGTATCGTAGATGATATCGCCCCAAACGTAGGGCTAGGTATCGCATAACATAATAACCGGTAAGACCGGGTCGAATCCACAGAGACCAAATGCATCCGGCGTGAGAGTTGTCTTGCAAGTGTAGGTTTTTAGCCTTAAAGCGGCAAACTTGGCTTTTGGAGTTTGTTTGGTGGAATTCTCTCTACTTCAAGAACGACTCGGAAGATTAAAAACGCCAAATTAAACTAAGGCAAAGTCTAGGGGTATTTAACGACCATGACTTGGGCTAATTCATCCCCTCTTGATAACCGGCTCGGGGCATCGTTAAATGCCCCCGAACGGAAGATTTAGATTTTAAAACAATTTACAAGAAAATGTGTTTACCAAAGATTAGGGGTTTTCGGTACATTTTGCAAACGGATGGGTTGACATCGCCCAAAGCATCACACGTGCCAAGTAGCCAAGCTCTTGGCTACGTGTGATCAAAGAGATTAACAAACTCACTCTTTGGTACATAAAAGTGCAACCCCAAATATTTGATAAATAAGCAATGTATGCCTTAACATGAGATGGATGTATTAATCACAAGTCATGGAGTGTTAATCACCCCATGACTAAGCCTACGTAAACTACTCACAAACCATAGCAAGAAATAAGACTAGAACTTTAAAGAAAATGCAAAACATGATTTATAAACGTAAAAACTGATTTTTAATGAAGATCTTAAGTGTACCTACAACAATAACTCTAGAGAAAATCACAAACAACAATTACTAACTTGAGTTTAAGAAGGAAATGACTAGAAAAGAGAGAATACAATTTTACCGATAAAAACGTAAACAAACGTGATTTATATAGAGATCCAATGAGTAGCCACAACATTAGACAACAAAAAATTAAAGGAAAATGAAGACTTACTTGATTAATCTAGAGAGATAAAGTTTAACAAGCTATGGAGTTTTTACTTAAACTAGAAAACTAACTAAGGAGCCCCAAGAAGTAGGGAGAGAGGATGCTATTTATACTAAAAGCCCTTTACATTGGCTAAATATCCCAAAAACATACTATAAGTGGAAAGTTTCCATAAATGAAAGATATTAAAGCAGCCTAAAATCTATCAAAAATCGCCAGAATTGAGTTTGGATCGATCCAACCTTTCTTTGGATCGATCCAAAGTGGTCTGTTGAAGAATTGATAAAGTTGGATCGATCCAACCCTTCTTTGGATCGATCCAAAAGGCTCTAGTGAAATATTGATGAAGTTGGATCGATCCAACCTCCCTTTGGATCCATCCAAAATGGACTGGTCAGGCAGATTTTTGACCCAACTTCGCGGGCACGCCCCGGCTTCGTCCGAACTCGGAATGAGGCGATTCTTGAACCGTTGGAAAGCTCTATGAGTCTATTTTCAAATCCAATTGACCTCATCTTCATAGCCTTTGTATCTTGAGAAAAAATGAGCTTTTTTCTATCAGTTGGTCAGATTTTCTCAAGGCTCATAACTCCAAATTTCTTGTTCTTTTGTTCCGGGCCTTCCTTGAACCTTCCAAAGCTTTTTAAATTGACTTCTAAGCTTTGGCAATTGTCCTCCATGGCATTGCGGGACCTTGGGTACTTCCGGATACAACCGGAGATTATTTGGAGTTTTGGACACACCTTTTAACTCCGATTTTCTGAAACTCATAAAAAACACAACTCGCGCAAAATCAATCGTATAAAGGCACAAAATGCACGTGTGTGTGATCACAACGAGCGAGATAAGTCCGGATATATACAACATTTGGGGCTTATCAAATAGTTAGCGTACTATTCCAAACGATGATAGGTCTCGAATCCTCGAGAGTTCTTGAATCCACAAGAAGAAAGAGATTTAACTCAGAAATTGTTATTGAATAAAAGGTAAATTTGCCCATAGGCTACATCCTTATTTATACTAGTAGAAGTCCTAGCTAACAGGAAATTAGTTAGAGTGGCGACCAAACAAAACATTACTTGGAAACCTAGACTATTCGCTAAAAGGAAATAAAAATAAAATCTAACCAAAACTAAATTAGGAACATGCGAAATAGGCAGCATAAATAAATATTCTAAGAATAGTCGTAAATAAAAATTGTTACAAAAATAACGTTTCCATAAGTGATAGGGGTGTATATCTTGTCCTGCATCATGCATATTTAATGTAATAGTTTTATATAATTAGTGTAAGTAACTTTTATGTTCTAAA
>CM029279.1:23932029-23989806 GCA_016920895.1 Vaccinium myrtillus | reverse complement strand
CTAATTTAGAACTGAAAAGTTACTTACACTAATTATATAAAACTATTACATTAAATATGCATGATGCAGGACAAGATATACACCAAGTAATGTTTTGCTTGGTCGCCACTCTAACTAATTTCCTTTTAGCTAGGACTTCTACTAGTATAAATAACGATGTAGCCTATGGGCAAATTTACATTTTATTCAATAACAATTTTTGAGTTAAATCTCTTTCTGCTTGTGGATTCAAGAACTCTCAAGGATTCGAGACCTATCATCGTTTGGAATAGTACGCTAACTATTCTTTCGTGAATTTCCACTGCGTCAAGTCGTATCAGAGCAAGATCGTTTCTGGCTCGATGGCACCAAACAAAGTAGAAGACACACCCCTTGACGTTGCTCAAGGACTTGCTGATCTAAGGGTGATGGTTGAAGAACAACAAACGCGGTTCACAGATTTTCAAACAGAAATCCATGAACCGTTGCGGCAGATGTCTCTACGCCTCAACCAAGGAGCAGTAAGGGTTGAAGAAGATCGCGCGGTGGGAGTTGCCCAACGCCATCCTCTTAACCAGAATCGGGAAATCGCGGTGGGATTTGCCCAATGCCAACCCGGTAACAAATAGTAGTTGGGGAACACCCGACTAACCGTGCTGATAGTGAGGAAATAGAACCCGTTAGTTTTCGGTTAAGAGGAATGGTGGAGCTTCTTCTTTTTAAAACTTACAGGTCCAGCTCTACAATTGGGCAAGCATCATATTTGCGATTGGTCAAAAGTCAAAGAACGTCTGACGGATAGATTTGTGTCATGGAATTATGGGCAACTTTTGGAAGATTAATATATACCAAAGCAACAAAATACAATCAATGCATCTACCAATAATGTTGTTGAAGAAGCTTTTAAAGAGGAGGTAACTCAAGTTGATGGTAAGAAAATTGATATGGATTTGAGTGATGAGAAAAATAATGGTAATGGTGATCAAGTTGTTGAGGACCAACACAATTTTCCACAAGAAGAAAGAGATTTAACTCAGAAATGTTATTGAATAAAAGGTAAATTTGCCCATAGGCTACATCCTTATTTATACTAGTAGAAGTCCTAGCTAAAAGGAAATTAGTTAGAGTGGCGACCAAGCAAAGCATTACTTGGAAACCTAGACTATTCGCTAAAAGGAAATAAAAATAAAATCTAATCAAAACTAAATTTGGAACGTGCGAAATAGGCAGTATAAATAAATATTCTAAGAATAGTCGTAAATAAAAATTGTTACAAAAATAACGTTTCCATAAGAGATAGAGGTTTATATCTTGTCCTGCATCATTATGTGACACTATTTTAGTGTATGAGTATATTCATGTATTTAGTTTCCAAAGAAATGATTTATCTTATCAACCCCTCGTCCATAGGCAATTGTTAAATATAGTAATGTTTTGTGAATAAACGGTTGATAAGCCCCCAATATTGTACATAACTGGGGCTTATCGTACTCATTTATCACACACAAGCACGCGATTTCGCGCCTTATATGTTTGATTTGCGCGTCGTAGTGTTTTTACCAAGTTACAGGTTGAGCGCGTGAAATAAACGCATTTTGAGCACATTGAGAACCGTGCCACGTTCACAAGGGCCACGTGCCCCATGGCACACCAACACCGGGCCCCAAGGGCCATGAAACGGTGATTTAATTTGGTTAAGGCCCGGGAGTGAACAAGCACTCACGAGGCCAAGGGAGTGACCGGAAGAAGGCAAGGCACCATCAAGATTTACTTGGATTGATCCAAGGTGCATGTGGATCGATCCACATGTGTGAAACAAATTCCAGAAGCATCTGGATCGATCCAGAAGTGGTATGGATCGATCCAACTCAGCTCAAATCTCAACAGCTCATTCTGGATCGATCCAGGGTTCAAGGTGGATCGATCCACCTCTTCAAAAAGTCCAATTTGGCAACCAAAATCATCTGGATCAATCCGGGGTGATTGTGGATCGATCCACTTCACATCAAAACAGCACCAGTTTCTTCTGGATCGATCCGGGTACCCAGTGGATCGATCCAACCTTATTCCATAACAACAACATCAACATCTGGATCGATCCTGGGTCAGAGTGGATCGATTCAGGTCCCTCTGGATAGCCACTTTAAACCACTTTTTGGACATTCTATTTATGGAAACTTTTTGTTGTTGTGAGGACTTTATTAGATATTATGTAGAGAGAGAAAATGAGGATTAAATAGTCTCTCCTCTCTCCTTCCCACTCACTTCTTCTTTTATTTATTTTCCTAGTTAATGGGCTCTCCCCTCTCTCCTCCATTAGAGAGTTTTGGAAGCTCTCTCTCTCTAGATTTCTCACGTAAGTTTATTTCTTCTGTTAATTTGTCGTTTATTAATGTTGTAGCTCGGACTTAGATTGTTCTATCTATCTAGTTTATTTTTGTTCTTGTTAAGTTTCTCATTTCCATGTTCCTCTAGCTATTTTCTCTTAAAAATCCTAGTTCTAAACCTTGTTAGCTAATTTCTCAAGTATTAAAGTGTTAGGCCAACATAGTATCTTCATTAAAATCAAGTTTATTTAGTCACTTGTCATGTTCTTTATTTCCTTTATAAAAATAGGCATGATTTACTTAGTAATGATCGAGTAGTTTTAGGCTCGGTCCTGGGGTGATTAGCACCCCGTGATTTAGGTTTATTCCCTCTCCTCGCCATAATGCAAACTTTGTTTGTTTATCAAAGAGTTAGGATTAATTTTATGTAACAAAATTTGGATTTGTTAATCCCGTTGATCACGCGTGGCCAAGGGCTTGTCCACTTGGCACGTGTGATGCTTAGGGCAATGTCAATCAAAATGTTTGTATAAATGACACAAGAATCCTATTCTTTGAGAAACACCATTTCTAGTTGTACGAGTTTAAAAACCAAATCTTCCGTTCGGGGTTGTTTAACGACGCCCCCGAGCCGGTCATTTTAGAGGAGAACGAATCGGCCTAAGTCATGGGTGCTGTGAACCCTTTGACCTTGTCTTGTTTTAATTAGTCTTTTTAATCTCGCGTCATTCACGAAGTTAAGTGAATTCCACCCCCAAACTATAAAGCCAAGTTTGCCGCTTAAAGGCTAAACCATCACTCACGAATCAATCATCACGCGCTGCGCATTCAGTCTCTGTGGAATCGACCCGGACTTACCAGTATCATGCTACCGCCGACCTAAACCCTACGCTTGGGGAAATCAAATTGGAAAACAATCCAAGGGCGCAAGCAACGGTCAGTGGTAGCACCTAAGTCACATAATGTATGTGTTGGTGCAGATGCGTGAGGGTAAAGCGAGGATTGATAGCGGGAACAAAGGCTATTTTGAAGGATTATGTGACTAAGGTCAGCACCCATCCAACATATACTGTCTACGACAAATAGTTTCGGGTGGATATAGTATGAGGGGAGATATGATTAAATAACAAATACTACTCCATCCGTCTGTCTTTGTTGGACTATTTTTTATTACTTATATTTTTCAATTCATAATGATTTTATGATTTTGTGGACTTTGTATAATATAACTAATTGAGATCTATCAAATAAGATTGTGTGATTCGCTATTCAACTATTAGAAAGGACATAGGATTGAAAGGATATCATGATTGGAAATAGACATTAATAGAACAACTATAATAATGATGAGAGGGAAAGATTATGGATGGCCTAGCAGGAACCCTCGGGATAAGGGCGCTTGAAGGAACCCGACAATGTTTAAAGCAAACTAAACGGAGTTCCTGAAGGGAAGTGCGGCCGAAAAGACTCTAATTGAGAGGCGATGTTTAGAGCAACCTAAACGGAGTCCTTGAGGAGAAGGGCGGCTGGAAGGAGTGTAACTTAGCAATGTTTAGAGCAGCCTAAACAGAGTCCCAATGGAGAAAGGCAACTATAAGGAACATAAGGATTCACATAGGGACGTGAACTAGTAAATGAAAAATGGATGGATGTTTATATATTATTCATGTACATGAACTGTTATGAATTATTTACGTGTAATGTATATATGGATTAGAGGGGTATGGATTATCTATCGAAAGTCATTCTCCCACGGTGTTATTGTTGGTCATGAGGTTTCATGCCAAGTATTGAGAAAGAGGGACGTGAGTATTACTTCCAGACGAAGGACCAGGTGATAGAGCAAGAGGAAGCTTGGAACCCCTATCCCAACTAGAAGCTCTATTAATTATTAAATTTCAATTCTAGTTATTTATTTCGTTTAAGACTTAAACTAACGTATTTTGGCTATGTAATGATTAAACTTATCCTTTTGCTATTAATCAAGAGATTAATGTTTTAATCGATTTAATTAACTTAATATTTTACTAATAATTGATCAATTAACGCGTTTGAAAATCGGGGCTGAAAAATCCTAGTTTGCCTACGTGGAAAAACTCTAAATGGAAAAAAACAACGGGAAGGAATCATGCACCAGAAATATCGTATGATTACAAGTATTCTTACTCTTGACTGTGTATCCTCACCACGAGTCCTAAGAACTACTTGCCGAATCCACGTTCACCAAACTCCTACATAATCACGGAATCTTGAATCCTCATGCCTTCCAAAGATACCTTTCGGACTCCACGAAAGGGCTTAACTCAAAGATTGAATGTTGATGAAGTAGTTGAAACCCCTTGAAGATGATCGATTAGCACAAAGATCTCATTGATAATTACAATCCTTCAAGATACATAAGCCTTTGCCCTCAAATGTATTTGGAAGTGTAAAAACAAATGTCTAGAAAAGATGGATGCTCTTTCCAAGTCACAATCTTTTCTAAACCATAAAACCACATGACTTAATGACTACCGCACTCAAGTGAAATACAAACACTTTAGAAACTAATAAAAAGAAAATGCAAATCGATAAAATGGGATACACGCATTGTGTGTTTTAACATGAAATTGCCAACCATAAAGAAGCTCGGCCTATGGAGCTTACAGGGGCGTCATAGACTTGTATCGAACATAGGACTCAGTTCACATGTTATTACATTTTTGTTCATTGTAATTTGCAATTTACAAATTATAAAAAGCTTATCCAGAACAATAAGCTAGTCTCTGTTTTTTTTTTTTTTTTGGTACTATAAACCACAATCACACTTGTTTTGACTTAACCAAAAAAATTAAACAAGAACAAAAGATCTTTGATGAGATATGGGTCTCAATTAAGAATTTAAAAAAATAGGGGAATATGGTGAATTAAAGAAGTCCTAATAACGAAAGGTGGAGGGCAGGGGGGACTGGGGAGTACAGTAGAGGAACTCAATCTTCAATCTTATATTCTGTTGTCGGCCAAATAGTTTCAGGACGTACCCCACCAAACCGCCACGTCAAACTCAAACAAATAATAAAAAGGGGGCCCCACCACTCCCTACAAATAGTGGATCAGTCAAAAGGACAGCCCCTATCAATCCCACGTGCATTTCCTCATCTTCAACCCCACCACTCTCCACTCTCCCAGTCCTTCCCTGTCTTTTGATTCTTTTCTAAACCAGCCCCCAAAAGTCTAAGAACACAACTTTCGGACACTTATTCCGAATACAATTGTATTTTGAGTTGTTCAATATATGTGGACTCGTGTTTATAGATCGAACGAATCTGAATGAAGATGGTTTGGAGTTGTGTTCCTAATATTGCTCAATCCAATATATAGTTCCCCCAATTGCGAAAAAAAAAAAAAAAAAACCCACATGGGTTCCCAATCACTCCTTGATTTTTTTCTAATCAACCACGCAGAGTCTAGGAATACAACTTCCGGATAGTTTACTTTGAATCAATTGTCTTTGGAGCCCTTTGATGTATGTGGGACACGTGCATCGAACGTATCCAGATGAAGTTGTCTGAGTTGTGTTCCTAATATTGCTTAATCAACCATGGGTCCCCCGGTCTGAAAAAAAAAATTGGGAAAAAAAAAGGGTCCCACCTTAGAATATAATCTTTCGAAATGCACTTCTCTCAGATTTTCATTTCTCGCTCTTACGGATTTTAGTAGTTGGAGATGTGCATCGAAGATGTTTTCGTGCCCGTGCTCCTACTAATGCATATGTGAATTATGTGACTTAGGTCCCACTTGTGCAGTCACATTTTCCTAATTTCAAACACTTTGTTATGCATCTCTATCAGATCCATAATGGTATTGTGTCCCGCAGCTTATTTTGGTGGGTCCAATATTACCAGTCTCTAGCAATTAAGACGATTCAAGTTATTTCTTCAGGATTTAAGTAACTAGGAGTAATAAATTACTAGATAATCCAACATTAGTAGTAGCACGATTTTGGACACATTACTAGATATTTAAAAATTGCAAGGGGGCCATGGCACCGCCCGGCCCCAACATACCTTCGCCACTGCTCTCACATAATACAGATCTCACATATATGTAGGTTTCATTTCATCCGAGATAAGCGTTACAAATAACCGTTTCACTGAAAATTTCTCATACCGTCGTGCATGCATATTTTATGTCTTACCCCAACACCATAACTCCAGGAGGACCACACAGCATCCTGGATGGGAAGTAGTTGAAACTAACAGCAAAATGAACTTTATCAGTAGAGGACAGGTTGATTTTCCATGCAATTACATGGAGGAAGCCAGGGCGGACGGGACCAATTAAATGGTACACCTATATTAGGACCATTATTGTTGAGGTTGTTTTACCTGCCTTTTCTTTTTTGTTTTTCTTTAAAGCTTAAGCTTATAAGCATTTGCTTTTATTTTATTTTTTATAAGCATTGTTCTTCTTCTTTTGTCCAATGATTACTTCCTACACCATGGCATAGCATTCTCCTAGGTTAGGGCCATTAATTTCAGGCCTTTTGTTTCCATGAAGTTTCATTTACAGGTTTTTTCTTTTTTCTTTTTTTGGGTAATTTTCATATGCAGTATATGTTCAGTGAACTTCCAATTAGGTATACCTGATGGATTCCCATCCTGGGCTCCAATTTTCTAATCAAATTTTTATGATCCGAACCATCTAATGTATTTAAAAGTGTTTTTAAGGGTTTTCGCGAGAAATTAGTGGAAAAAAAAATACAAAAAAGGCTTGGTCCGATCAATTTTCAATAAATATGTATATATATAGTTTTTTCTCCCTGAAGCACCTCTCCCGCAACTTCACTAGAAATCATACAAGGACCGAAACTGCTGCTCCAAGCTAAAATCTAGAATCAGTTATCAAATTTTTTTTGGCAAACATCCGTAAACCGATTGAATGGCCCGAGGAGCTCACTACACGCATGTAGTGAGCCCCCTCATTACAGGCCCCCCGGTTCCCCGTAAGCCAAACTTTCATAATCTGTAATCCAAAATCACCTCTCAAAATGTTTGACAAATAGGCATTGAATCATGGATGGAGCCAGTAGTGGCGGTCGCCCCCACAAGAAGGAAAAAAACCTCTAGTATTATATAGAAAAAAAAAATTCCTTTGAATTATATAAGATTGTCCCTGCAAAGTATTTTGGAATACAATCCTAGCTCCGTCTGTGCACTGAATTGACATAAAGCTTAAGTAAAATTTAATCATCCAGGTCCTTCAGCACAATTATCGATAAGTTCTCTCTTCACTTATTTTACTCTAATGTCTTTATCTATCTCTCTTCACTAATTACCCGAAAACACCTCCCTCAAAACTTTATCAAAACAATCCCCTGGCCAATTTATACTCAAACGGCACCTATTCTTATGCCATACTTTATTTTTTGATGACAAAAGAAGCCACTCCACAGTAGAGCCACTAATTGGGCTCAACCATAGGGTGTAAACCTCCGGGCAACCGAACCTATCCACCGACTCGGTCACCGGATACACATGATACCACCCTAGAGAGGAGTCAAACCCTGCTCGCTTCTAAGCAGGGCCCTTCCATTGGGGCAAGCCCAACGGTGGTTCTTATGTCCTTCCAAGAAGGGCATTCACCCAGTTTCCCACCAAATGTTGCCCCTGAACAAGCACTAGGGGCCCCTATCACATCAAGTGTAGACAACATTCTCTCTATCCCAATCCATTTTCAAGGCCACCACCCTCATGTGATAATGCTCGAAATCCAAGCTGTGCTTCACTCAAAATTCAACCAATCAACTTGGCTTTTTGTTGATATCGATAAAACACAACTATTTCCAATCATCAAATGTCCCACCTCAGTTTAGAGTAAGCTGTACTTGAGCTAAGAAGAAACATCATACTCCTCATTAAGCAAAAAGCACAGAACAAAGTTGGGGTAAGTCTGTGTAACTAATGTGTTAGTTCAACCCTTCATGCTATTTGTAAGACTCCCAAAACCATGTACACAGTTGATTTTTGGCTAAGTCTATTCCAGAAAGCCAAAGGAATACACACGTAATCCATTTCAAAAGGAATAGGTTCAAAAACCAGTAATCACGCAGTCATGAAGAGTATTCTAGATCTTTGCAAAAAGTGATAGCCGGCACTTTTGTCCACGGTTGGTGCAATGACGATGTTAGCACCGTGCTTAGTCAATCGCCTTGCTTCAACCCCAAGCAACAAAACTCTCCTGAGATCCAAACTCCTAACGAAAAGCACAAAAGAAATTCATCAGTCAGAAAACTTTGCAATTTAAAGAAGTGAATATCAGAACAAAAACATGGAAAAAAAAAAAAAACAAATCGAAGGTAAACAAAGCAAGATAGGAGAGAAGATAACAGAACATACGATCTGGCTCAGCCGGAATTCAGGAGGTGTATCAAGTTCAATGTTTGCTGCATCAAGGACCAAATCTTGACACTCTATCAGATCCTTCTTTAAATACTCAGGTCCTAAGATAGCATAATCAGAAAGGCAGGACTTGACCTTCAATTCTCCATTTTCATTCTCATCTCTATTAGGGGACTGGCTCCGGAGAAGCTCATCACACAAAGACAGCCCTTCCACAAGTTGTTGCGAGTTTAACAGATACTGTGATTCATCATCCCACCATTTCGGGTCTTCCTCATTCTCATTCTCAGTTTTATCTTCCGTTTGATCAGCATCATTTTGCGCCGCTAGGAAGGGGTCTTCAATCTCTTGATGGTTTTGTTGTCCATTTGGAGCTTGCGCCAGATCTTCAACATGCCCCATCTCATGATTCTTAAGAGGGGGACAAAGGAGGAAGTTTAGATTGCTTTTCTGCATTGGCTAAAAAAAAAAAAGACAACAGAGCTTTCTTGTTCCTCTATGAAGTGACAGGCATACTCATATTCTCCTAAATACACAGTCCCTAAGTACAAAATATAGATAAACATTCTTGAAATTCATGTCAGTGCCCTAACTTCATTGGCAATAGGAACATTTTCCAAGGGAAAAAGTTTTAACATGCCAAGCAATTTTTGGACTTCCTAACTTCATATAATAGGACATTTTGTGGTAAATTATTTGGAAGTGTACTTGAAATGAATGCAATTTTTGTTTTTTACCCATGTGACAGGTTAACAATATTTCTCTTGCTGCTAATGAGAGCTTCTTTTACTTCAAGCACCATAAAAATCAGAGAATGCAAGTATCTAAACACCCATGTGTTGAGTGATTGACAGCAGTGCTTACATATATCTTAAATTCATGATCTTAGCAGTGTCCATGAAACTATAGCTGCCAAAGGAAAGGCCTTGAACTCATCTATTCAATCTGGTATTACAATACAAAACGGGGAAAGAAAATAGAAGGAACGAGTAAATAAAGGATGAAAGTAAAAGTTTGGAGGCCTGAAATTCATCTCTAGTCTGGTACTATGTTTTGAGAATAAAAAATAAAATTAAACTTAAAATTAAAAATAAAAAGAGGAAGAGGAGGAGAAATAGCAAGCACGACAGTTAAAATATTTTATTACCTGAGGAGCGGGAACTATGCAAGTAATAGCGGACACTTGTCCTAGGGCAACGCCAGAGAATCGTCTTTCACTCCGAGGTGGTTCAGGAGTCACGGGGTCCAATTTTCCATGGATAAGGTCAATGTCATCAGGCAAATCTTGTTCCAATTTGTCAGTGAGTTTAATTTGTTGTTGCTGATAAAACACCTTGGATACAACATATTCCCCCTCCTTTTCATCTTCTCCAGTGCCAATGTGATACTGGTGCATCACCCAATTGGTTTTCTCTGCTTTCCCTCCCCTGACTGGGGTCAAATAAAGAACCATGATCTTCTTACAGCCTTGTTGAACTCCATCAATGATAACAGGTTTGGTCCTACCAGTCTTGTGCCAACGAACATCGCCACAATCATCACCATGAATCTTCCGACGCTTCCGAGTTCCAGTATTGTAAGCCTTGATTGCTCGATGAAAAAAGTGTGAAACACTTCCATCTTGCCTAACACCTAAAACTTCTGTATTTAGAATTTTATAATCCACCTACGTTACATGGACACTTCGAAAGGTATGAAGTACTGGTGTAGAACACTTGATGCTAGAGGAAGGGGGTGGGACACGTGTCCGACATTTTTTGTTGGACAATCAGCAAGAAAGTACCTTTAATATTCAAGTTTACTGCATAAATATGAAATATTCTCTTCTAGTATGTGTGACAACTCCTCAACAGAGTTCACCTTAGAAAACAAATGAAGAACACCACTTAACATATGGATATTTGACAGGATCCAGTGTCCTTGCCTAAGAATTGGGCCAGTCCGACACTTGGACATATAACTGCACCCGAGACCATGTACTGATGTAACATAGTAATTTGAGAGAACTAAGGATCAAATCAGAAGAGACTAATAAGCCAAATGCTTGTACTCACCTGGCAAATGCTGAGGATGGGTATAACAAATTCCGTCGTCTTCATTAACAGTTGGAATGAATTCATCAATGAAAGGATGGGGTTCCTTATTCCCAACACCGTTTTTTGCAAGCAAATGCCACAGAATCTCTTGATCAGATGGATCGAATTTCACACCTCTGGGTAATCCTGGCCAAGCTTGAGCCACCTGGAAACATTAAGGTTCCAAATGCTCTAAGTTTATTGGTGCATAGTTTTGTTCTGAAAACAAAGATCAAGGCAGAAAACAACTCTTGTGATAGAGTTTTACAAGAAAGACAAATCAATTCCTCTCATTGTTTTGCTACTTTTATGCTTTGTGTTTTCATTTTTCACTTCTTTTGTTTCACTGGATGCAAAGAAATGTAGTTGTGGAATATCTAAAAAAACCATGGAGTGAGTATTTTTCACATGGTAGATGGCAAAGAAAAATCCAAGAACAACTTCCTGTCTTCCTCAAAACATGATGAAAATTACTTAAATAAATCCAGAGAAATGTGTTTCACTTAGTCTGCATCAACCACAAATGTGGCCAGTTCTCATATCAGGACAAATGGGCAAAATAAGCCACAAAAGTTCCGATACGAAGGACATTTTTAGTTCTCCGCTCATGGAACAATCCATGTAGTAATATACTCAATATTCCAAAAAAACTGACCCAGGTCAGCTTTCATTAAAAGCTACTCTACATTTTTTTTTATAAGTAGCGAGGAAAATAATAGGCATAACATATTTCATACATAATTAGAAGTATTTTGAACCTTATGCTCATCTTTCAGAACTAAGAAATGTTTTGGAAGATGTAAAACTAAACCCCTAGAATAACTACTGTCCAGGCCTATGGCCACACAACCAGACCTTGAAATCACACAAATTCTAAAATGCCAGCACCTGCATGCATAGGAAATCTGCTAAAACTCACCCTTTTACACCTGGAAGACCTAAATACTATTTTCTACCTTTCTGAGCCATAATCTTAGCCAAATGCCAACTTTCAATTGCTATCACACATCACTATACTTCCTAAAGAAAAGAGCTCATAGCAGTGCCAAGTTGTCTTGAAGAGTTTCTTAATATCCATCTTCTTTGGAGCACAACATTCACAACTGACATTTTAACTGTTCACAATCCCAAGAAAAGAAAATCACTGTCGCTGTCTATACCATTGTAAAAAGCGAGAAACCACAGGACTATTACTTGTGTTATAGACTCCCTTCATGCACCTCGGTCAAGAGGAGGGGCCTAGCCACCAAGGTGAGCAAAACCCTTTGACATGAGCAGCATGACACTTTGAGCTTTTGTGGTTCAGAGGCCGCAGACAGAGGTTTAGCCATAACTCTGCCTTAAGCCAGACCTACTAAGAGAGTGACCACAGAACCAGAACGCCATCCAAAGAAGATCACTAGTTGAGATGAGTCCTAAGATTCCTAACAACCTGATCTCACTACCAACCAACACGGAGGTGAAAATTAAGAAATTAAAGTTTCTGGCATTAACCAAACTTCTATGATTAGAAGAAACTACCCCTTGCATCAAAGAAGCTTTACCATACATCACCACCACAACTCTATACAGTGATAGTGTGATGTTAACAACACTACACTCCCTCTCTCTCTCTTAGCTCGAATGTTTCCATCTCTCTCTCATTCGTCCTCTTTGTGTTCAGCACTCATGATGTGTTATTGCCACTGTCCAACTTTCCAATCTACCTCCCTACATTTATAAGACATGTTTGGATGCGTGAAGAATATATGTTAGAGAGAGTCTGACACATGTCCAACTTTCTAACACATGTTCATCTCACGATCACCTCCTTAGATATGTGTATGTGCTTCACAACTACCAGCTATAATTTTTTTAAACACTTTCCTGCATTCCAGTTCCTTAAAGTAAGATGAAAAAAGAAGAACCAACATATGCTATACATATATCCAATTTCACCATCTAACCCACATGCACGTTACATCGGACAAAAGAGGAGAAATTTTACATCACTGTTGTCGATAACATATTGGCAATTAGGGCAAGCTCTAGTTGGGTTGCTTTTCCAGTTCACGCTTTCATGATCGCATGAGCCAGATGCACTTCTGATTTTTGTTGCAAATCTATTGCTGTCAACCAACCATGATGGTCTGCAAAGTTTACACCAAATAATTACAATCAGGAATTTCATAGCTGCAATGAAAGGCGTATAGGGAAGACATTTATCGAAGCAATTTCAAGACTGGATCCTTATCTAACATACATGCACCAGAAAAAAAGAACTAAAAGAGGTAGAAACAGCAATTGCATGACTAGAACTTAGCAACAAGAAAAGTTAAGGCTGTAGAGAAGTCAAGCATGTTATAATTTGTAAAGCATCTCTACGGAATCAGCTTACTTACCACTTGTTGGAGGTTAAATGGGTTCTGGCCTTCTGGGTCTTCTGGCTACCACATATGGCCAAACATTACAAGAACTCAAGAAGTGCAGATTGCATACGAACGTCACGGTCTTACATACGAGTTTCATTATTACAGTGCTATTAAGAGTATAAGATGGTGATTGGCGAAGGAGAAAGGACAATTAATGAAAAGAAATATTTGATGCTAAACCCTTGTTGAAGAGCAGTGATGGCATGCCACATAATTTTGAAAAGAAAGGTTCAATTTTTAAAAGTCATTGGAAAGAATGGAGACAGAACAATGACACTAATTATAAGACACAGAACATTATTACTTTCAACCAGGAAAATTAGATGGGGGAAAACATTGGACATATAATTAAGGCACACAGGCTATCTGATATCCCAAGGTTAAAACAAAAGAAACCCAACCTTGCAGAAAGTAGAACATAATGACGATAAAAGCCAAACATCCTTTTACTCAAAGTCAATAGGAAAACAGCTCCTAGATACAGCGAAGATCAAGTCTATCAACCAATATTGACCTAGCTACGAAGTGGTTTAACAACGTATCAATGGCGAAAAAGTGGATACCTAAGTACCCTATTCCTTTACGTTAAAAATCACAACCAAAAACAAAACCCTTAGAGCGTGATCCAAACCCGCAAACCATCTGGTCTAATACATTAAACAAAAAGGTCAGAATCGCATAAATAGAAGCTTAACTGATGATTCAGAGTCAAAACCCATACAGAGAAAGGCTCCTACTTTCTTCCACTCTACCACAAGCCAAACCAAATAAGTACTCAGTAAGATTACTTTTTATGTATCTTTCTATACGATTTCAATTGAAGATGCAAACAAAAAAGGGTTTCATATGGGCACATCAATAACCACAAGTCCACACGTATAGTCTAGAGAGAGAGAGAGAGAGAGAGAGAGAGAGAGAGAGAGAGAGGAGTGCTAGTAAGTGGATACCTAGCCATGACTGAAGCCTGATGCGATCAGAGCCCTTCTTCTTTCTCCTTCGGTTATGCTTTCCTATTAGTTAGGAACTTTCGTTTCGATTTCCCACGTTTATTGTTGTCACTATTGATTTCAAAATTTGAAACCGTGTTGCTGATCTATTCTTTTCTAGAACCTCACTGCGAAGTGACGGCCAAGCCAAAGACGAGAAGCAACAACATGTTGGCAGTTCAAGGTGGCGGTAGTAGAATAATCCAGTGTGACTCTCCCTACCGAATATCACGGGCTTGACTTCACATATGTGGGGTCCCTTCTCATCAACGGTTGATTTCGGCAGTATTATACCAGCACTCAGTAGTACTTTTTGGACCACCACAACTACAAGTAGGGTTGGTCATTTCTTCCGACCCGTTCGAATCCGAACAGATCGGCAATATGGAGATCTGTTTGGAGATTGGATAAGATATGGAAATTTTTTTTGAAAATGTTTGGGGATCGGATAGGGGGTGGAGATAGGCATGTCCCCGCCCCGAATCCGCTCTGAATCCTTACCCCGATCCATCCCCGCCCCGTCCCCATCCGCCTTGTCCCCAATCCCCGAATATAGGGGTGATAGGCGCGTGGGAAGCTTGCTTTTGGGCGCCTAAGTAGGGTGATTTAGCATGTTAGACGTGCGATTATGCTTCGTTTTCCATTGGATTTATGCACGTGGTATTTTTGGTGTGTTGAAAGTAATTTGCAGGAATTCTAGGATTTTGGGGTGCAATTTTGCGGCATTAGAAGTCATGCACGTCGATCAGGAGTCGGAAGCAAGTGGATTGTGCATGGGAGTGATCGAAATTCGTCGGGAGCGCTACCCCAATTCCTTGGAGCGCTCAAAGTGGGCACAAAAGGGTCCCAAAACTGAACAGAAGGTTCTTGAGCGCTACACCCAAAGAGGTGTAGCGCTACCGACGCGCTAGCATTATTGGTCAAAGGTCAACCAAAGGAGCATCAGCGGTCAACGCGGCACTTAAGGGCAGCGGTAGCGCTACCCCATTTTGCCTGTAGCGCTACCGAATGGCTATCAGGCATAGTGGAACGGCACCGTTTGGTCTATCAGCATAGATTATTTCCGAATTTTCGTTTGTTTTCCTTTAAGATTACTAGATTAGTATAAATACTTATGTTTTAACCTAGATTAGGATCCACGAATTTTACCTAGGTTTATCGTTCTTCGTTTTTGCGGCTACAATTTCCAGCATTCAATTTTCCAGCAAACACTCAAGTTTACTTCAGATTTCCGGATTCCTAGCTTTGGATTGATGCTCTGGTGTTATTAATCAAGTTTATTCCTTTCTCGCAATCCGTGGTATTAATTTCTGTTCTTATTTTCATTCTTTAATCATGTTCAGATCTAGGGTTCATGTTATTCTTGCTGCGTTTTTAATAATGAGTGAGTAGTCGTATTGAGTGCGGCCGCGGGATGAAGGTGTCCCGTGGCTAGGCTAATTTATGTTCCACCTCGGTGCCGAATCATTTTAATTAATGCGCAATTTTTGAATACGGAAGTTTTTCTAGCAAACAAACCCGGGCATTGCCAATTCCGAATGCGCGCAGAAATTGGTGACAAGTGGTGCGCATTTGTTGGGAACTATTTTTCATATTTCTAAATCTATTGATTGAATAATTGTGGCCCGAGTGAATGTGAATTAGTCTAGCTGCGGACACCGTAGTGCCCACGGCTGTGCTCTCCTTTTTAAATTCAGAGTCCAGTAGTAAATCAGTTCAATTTAGTTAATTAATTAAATCATTTGAGCGAGGGGTGGCTACCTGAGAGCCAATTACAAACGTAGAGCCGACATTGTTTGAGTTAAGCACCGTAGACCGTCTCTGTGGTTCGACTCCGGTACTTCCGGATTTATTGTGCTGCACCGGTCGATAGTCCTACGCTTGGGACGAAATTCTAGTTAATTATTAATCACCCGAACGGTCAAGCAAGGGGTCTATTCATTAGTTATGAAACTTTTGGATCCCACTAAATTTTCTCCAAACACATGGGGTCACACTAAATTTTCTCCAAATATTTTATTATAATTGAACTTTGTTATACAATAAATGTGATTAAATAAGAAATGCATCACTATAATTTGAATACATCCCAACTAGGTTGACATCAACTCAACTATCAACTATATGCATTCCTTAAAATAAACACAAAAAAATGAAATATATATATATATACGAACATTTCCTGTGAGGGCTCCCTCACAAAAAAAGTGTGGGAAAACAGTTGTGGGCCATTGGATCCTATGCCCTTCACGCGATCCAACGACTAACAACTGTTTTCCCGCGCTTTTTTTTGTGAGGGAGCCCTCATAGGAAACTTCTTGTGTGTATATATATATATACACGAATTATCCTGTCAAGGATCCCGGAAATCCCGGATTGAAGCGTTTTGAAGCATTTAGAAAATGTTTTTGGAAAATCCGAGCCGTCCAATGTGTTCAAAGGTGTTTTCCAAGCCACGCTGAAATCTTCAAAAAAATACTTCTTGATCCAAGCATTTTTCGCAAAAAAATGTACATTTATTTGTGGAAAAATGCTTGGATCAAGCCCTTCCCCGGTATTTTTTGAAGATTTCCAATCGGAAAACACCTTTTGAACACATTGATTTTGGTGTTCCTATTGATGAAATCAATCGAGCCGTGATTTTGTTGTTCCTATTGATGAAATCAATTGTCTTTCTTCGATCGAGTTTAGAAAGCTTGTCGATCGAGACCCAATTTGTGTTTTTTCAATGATATTTTTCATCCGATTAAATGTCTACTGATATGCAATCCACTTAATTTTTTCTAGGACTGATGGATACCATAATATGCTATCTTGCTTGTGGTTCCTTTAGTTTTCAAATTAGAAATTTAGTTGATACTTGATACAGCTTGAATTGAAGTTGGCAAATACTTACGGTTACACATGGATACCGTGTCGTACCGTGCCAACGATAAACGTACCGTGCCCATGCCGGTCGGGCCCATTCGACACCTCTACTTGTAACTTGATTTTAGCATTAATTTGTAACTGGGATTCTAGATTTTTAGTAATCTTTTCTATAAAAAAAAATGATTGGATCCCCGAATCCTCGTGGGGATCCCCGTTCTCCATTTGAAGTGAGGATGGAGGATGAAAAAAAGCCCCATTAGGGATCGAGTATGGGATGGATATGGAGAAGGGGTTTGGGGAATGGGGGTGGAGATAGTACTCTCCGGCCCCGATCCGTCCCCATCCCCATCCCTAACTACAAGGGGTACAAGTACAACCAAAATTGAATAGTCAAAAAAATGGGATACAAATAGGGAAGGATACATACTGTGTCTGAGCACCAATTTTGGTCGTTCATAAATGTTTTAGATGGTCCAAATTTCTCTCTCTCTCTCTCTCTCTCTCTCTCTCTCTCTCTCTCTCTCTCTCTCTCTCTCTATCTCTCTCAAATCCGGACCTTACATAACACTTTTATCACCTTTTGGTTATAAATTTAAGAGATTGCTAAGATTAACAATATATAGATCTATAATGACATAATTAAAATTGGATAATTAAAACTTGTCACATCACTTTTTAATCTAGAAAAAGATAAAAACTACGAACGTAGAAAAATTATTTGTTTAAAAGTTTTCAAAATAATAAAAATTGTTTATTAAAAATAGAAAATATTTTTTAAAAACAGTTCTTTGAAAAACGTTTTTGAAAAAAAAAAGTTTTAAATAATTGGTTGAAAGAGAAAGAAGGTTTCAGTGTAATGATGGGTGTTGGGGGTGAGTAAAATAACCATCAAACTGCGAATCTAGTACTATAACGCCCCACGTAGACCACTGGCCCAGTATCTTGATTTGATCCACAAGGCACACCACATGGCTCAAAATGTGTAAGCCCAAGATACTAGTATTCTCTTACATGGTTTGTTATATACTCATGATCACTCATGTAAACAACCAATGTGTGACTAAACACCATCTACCTCCAAACCTGGGGTATTACAAGTACAAACCAAAGGGTTTGGTTCGGTTTTATTGTAATGTGGTTTGGTTCCGGTTTTATAAAATTAGAAACCGTGATAAATAATGATTTGGTTCCGGTTTTATAAAATTAGAAACCGTGATAAATGATTTGGTTAGTGGAAGTCCTGAATGATACAAAATGCCCGAAGCATATAACAAACCCAGAAGTGTTTACTCTATCAAGCTACAAAGATCTCTACACGGGTTAAAACAATCTGGCCGCATGTGGGATAATCGTCTAAGTGGATATTTATTGAAAGAGGGTTATAAAAATGATCCAATTTTCCCATGTGTTTTTATCAGAAAAACAAAAATCGAATTTACTATTATTGTGGTTTATGTTGATGATTTAAATCTAATTGGAACCCCAGAAGAGCTTATAAAAACCGATGAATATTTGAAAAAAGAGTTTGAGATGAAGGATATTGGAAAAACTAAATTTTGCTTCGACCTGCAAGTCGAGAATTTTGTCAAATGGAATTCTAGTACATCAGGTATGATATACAGAAAAGGTCTTGAAGCGCTTATACAGGGATAAGGCTCATCTTCTAAGCACTCCAATGGTTGTCCAACACTTGAAGTGACCAAAGATCCCTTCTATCCTCAAGAGAAAGGTGAACTATCACTTGGTCTTGAAGTACCGTATATAAGTGCAATTGGTGCACTTATGTATTTTGCCAACTGTACACGACTGGATATTACATTCTCAGTCAATTTATTGGCTAGATATAGCTCTTGTCCAACTAAAAGACATTGAAATGGAATTAAACATATCTTACGTTATCTTCGAGGTACAACAAATATAGGATTATTTTATCCAAATGGCTTGATGCCATAATTAGTTGGATATGCGTATGCTGGCTATCTATCTAATCCACACAAAGCTCACTCACAAAGGGGATATATATTTACATGCGATGGCACTATATATCATGGTGCTCCGTGAAGAAACCATGGACTATCACTTTCTGCAACCATTATGAAATTCTAGCAACTCATGAAGCAAGCCGGAAATGCATTTGGTTGTGGTCTATGATCCAACATATTAGAAAGAGAAGTGGATCATCTTCAATCAAAGATCACATAACAATATTGTATGGGGATAATTCTGCTTACATCACACAAATAAGGAGTGGGAATATCAATAGTGACATAACCAAACACATCTCTCCTAAATTCTTTTACACACACAAACTTCAGAAGGATGGAGATATTGATGTCCAACAAATACGTTTGAATTACAACCTAACATACTAGTTTACAAAGGCATTGCTGACGACAATGTTCAAGAAGCTTGTTCATAATATTGGGATGCGACGGCTCAAACATCTATCATCCATAGTTGAGGGGGAGACAATGATTTGAAGTTCATTTGTTAGTTGCACTCTTTTTCCTCCGTCTAACGTTTTTACCCACTGGGGTTTTTTCTTAGCAAAGTTTTAATGAGGCAACCTGAGAGCACCTACCACCAATATATAGGAGCACAAGAATAATGTACTCTTTTTCTTTCATCAAAGGTTTTTACCCACTGGTTTTTTTTAACAAGGTTTTAATAAGGCATATTCTTAGTGTACAATCATCCAACCAATGGGGAGTGTTGTAAATAATGGTTGGATGATGACATCGATAGCATTACATCATCCATGATGTCATAAGAGAATTCATCCATTCTTGTCAATGAAGAAAAGTTGACTTCATCCATTCCTTGTCAATGAAGGAAAGAGGTGGTGGTTTTATCACACAATAGACCCCTGAGGCTATGACATATTACAGGGTTGGCCCCTGGATCTATCCATTTCTTAGTTTTAACCATTCATAAATCTAGAGAAATCTAAAGAGAGATACTATCGTAATGAGAGAATATGAGATTGTGAGAAATATATCAATAATACTACCTCTGTTTGTGTTTGTTTGTCTACTTTCACTACTCCAACCCTTAAAATATGGAAAAGTTAATTAGGGGTCCTGTTCGAAAAAGTTACTACTTATGTTTCCATCCTAGTTGGTTTGAACCATTATGTTAACATCCTGAAATTCAAAGAAACCCCAAAATACCATTTCTCTCCCCTAATTTTCCTAATACTTCGTGCCGACACGGTCCGTTCGGTGGTTCAGAGTAAAAAATGTGTAAACTTGCAGTGGTACAAAAACATGGAAATGGGATCGGTCCAACTTGGGGTTTACACAGTGGGGTAGGGGGAGAGTCCGCGGACCTCTGAAAGCCGAAGGCTAGAGGTGTCAAACGGGTCGGGCTGACACGGGCATGACACGACACGTTTAAATGTGACACATCACTGCACGAGTACAGTTTTAGATGAGCATGTCACGGGCACAACACAAAACTGGGTTGGGCACGACACAACATGGTCTAGTCGGGCACGGCACGGAAGTGTGCTAGATGCGGTGCGGCACGGCCCAAGGCACGACACATTAAATACCAATTTTTAATGTACCAAAAACGAATAATTTTTAATGATGAATTTTCTAATTATACATTATACACTTTTTAATAAGTCAATCCAAATATTTTGCGAATCTCAATACGCCGAAACTCGGCTAGATTATACAAAAAAATTCAAATTATATGTTATATACTTTTTAATAAATCAATATAGCTATATTTATTAGATATACATTTTTTTCGACGAAACTTGGCTAGATTATACCGGAAAATTCAACGAAACTCGGAGATGTGTCGGCACAGACACGACACGATTACAAAATGGCACGGCACGACGCAACACAATTAAGTAACGGGCAGGTACGATTAAGAAACGGCACGACACAGTTTAGTAAACGTGCCGGCACAGCACAACACGGTTTAGTAAACGGACCGGCACGGCATGGCAGACATGAAATTAAATGGGCCATGCCGGCACGCACGGCCCGTTTGACACTTCTACAGACGGCGGTTAATTCGGATGTCCGGTTGGGGAGATATGCAGTGTTTGCCATTCCCATATTTTTCCTTAGATGTCACATACAGTTTCTCCCATCGGCAACACCAACAGCTCCCTGTTCCTATAAACTAAATAGAAGTGAATTAACAAAGGTAAGAGAAATTGTAAGGAAATCCTTTCAACAATGAATTTAATGAGATGGTGTGGTCTAGATTTCTTCCTGTGAACCAAAGCTCTAGGAGCAAAATAGTAGTTTCTCGTGTTCTTGGCAGGAATGGAGACTGGGTCAGTATTATATAGAAAAAAAAATTATAAAAATTTTCCTATGAATTATATAGGCTCGCCCTGCATAGTGAAATTTCCTGTCTCTTGAGGTACGCAAAATCTCATTTCCTGCCTCTAGTCCTACAGTAATTTACCCAGCTACCCTTGTCCTTGATTTAGCTGCATTATCAGCTGGATAATACACAAGGGAAACAAGCTCTGTTATCAACCATAGAGGCTTGTTTGTTTGGGAGAAAGGGAAAACTTCATTCCCCTTCCTGCTTGGTTTCTTCTTCTTCTTTTTCTTTTTCTTGTTCTCTTTTCTGGAGGAGGAGAAAAAAGAGCAGAGGAGGAACATCTTCACGTGATGTTTGTTGTTTTGTCTCATTTTGATTATTGGTGTAGTACAGGATCACCACAGTATTGTACCTTTGAAATGTACGTTTTATGTCAAAAATAGTGTCTCTGTCTTAAAAGGAGTTCACATCAGTGTTGGGGGACTTTCTTACCATTTGGCATTGAGAAAACAGGTTTTAAGTTAAGTAGTAGTATAATACTAAAAGATCTATAAGAATATGTTGTTGGGTTTCAATTTGAATTTCTCATGAGTAAAAAATTGCCTGCTACTTACTCGTGGGTACGTAGGAGAAACTAATTTGTTGTTTTTTGATCGGCAAGAGGAACTATATTGTTGAAAGAAATACTCGTGGTTATGCATAAAATTTCTATTCCGTAATATTTTGAGTAAATCATAGATTGCAATTTGCGTCCTAGGCGTAGATGTTTGTTTTTACTCAAACTGAAATTTTATCCAAGAAAAACAACCCGGATACCCTAGTGCATTCTTTGCATGCTGAGTTAAAAATGTGGACTAACAAGAGTTCATACCTATATAATCAAAAGATAGTAATGCATGGGGCATGCGGATTCCCCCTGCCTCTTGGACTAGTAAGAAATTGTTGAAGTTGAAGACAAAGTACAACCTTGGATTCCCCCCTGCCTCTTGGAAAAGTGTATGGATCATGAATAGTTTCCCATAAATTTCTCCCGAAAATGAAATGTGTGGGTGTGATCTCATTTCATTTTCGGGAGAAATTTATGAGAAACTATTCATGTTTTGTATCAAACCTCATATCTTATAAGATTGGAAATGGGGTTAATACTTTTTTGTGGCCCGACAACTGGTGTCTAGTAGGAAATTGTTGAAGAGATAAGGTACAATCTCTAAATCTATTGCATTGTGTCATGTGTTCAAACAGTGGTCCAAAATAGTAGAATATGGACATGTGGCGCAATGCAATCGATTTGGAAGAAATTTTTGTTTTCACCGGCGGTGGAAACAATTTAAACTCCTTGACAAAATATTCTCTAGATTTTCTCTCCCATTAACTACCGTTAATTGCATTTACAGAAATAGTTAGGCATTGGCAAAATAAATAAACCAATTTTTTTTGTCTTTATTCAAATTATTTTTGCATTTGTTAGTTTTGCGTCGATTTTTCGTACATTATTGATTAGATTCGACCAGAATAATCTCAAAAGTAAAAAAAATATTAACCAAACTAAAATTTTCGTAAACACTGACGAAAATAATCCATAAAATTTAAATTATTTTTGTCTTCAGTGAACTTTTTTTTTTTTTAAAATTAACTTTAATTTGTTAGATTCATCTCATCTCGCTGAGACAAGTCAATAACCCACAAACAAATACTACAAATTTTCTTTGAATAAGCACAAAAAACAAAAATAAAATAAATGGTTGGCCTACATATCCCAAAACTCCCCTTGTACCGTTGTTAAATGAATGGTTGGCCTTGGATTCGTATTTGTAGTGTACTTGTTGCGTTTTCTGTTATCAACCATAGAGCTTTTAGAGTTACAAGAATGGCTGAAATTCGGTTCATCTCCACAACTACACTCCGGCCAGCGAGTCGCGGCGGCGAATCAACCGACAGGATTGAGCTGACTCCATGGGATCTCCTGTTCCTCTCAGTTGGCCCAATCCAAAAGGGACTTCTGTTTCTCAAACCCACACCATTACAAGAACAACAACTACTACAGCCAAACACCACCACCATTGTTGATCATCTCAAGTCCTCATTCTCCCGCGCTCTTGATTTCTTCCCTCCTCTCGCCGGCCGCCTCGGAATCACCAAACATAACGACGAGGACGACACCTCATCGTTCTTCGTCGAATGTAACAATGCCGGAGCTGATTTTATTCACGCAGTCGTCGACAATATCACCATCAGCGATATCCTTGATCCGGTATACGTGCCTCGGGTTGTCCACTCTTTCTTCCCACTCAACGGACTTACTAACTATGAAGGTATCTCCAAACCCTTACTCGCAGTTCAAGTAACCGAGCTCGTAGACGGCTTCTTCATCGGTTGCACCATGAATCACTCAGTCGGCGACGGTTCATCGTTTTGGAATTTCCTCAATACTTGGTCGGAAATCTCCCGCGGTTTCGATACCATCTCCCGCCCCCCGGTTTTCGAGCGTTGGTTTCCTACCGGCGTCGATAGCCCGATCCGCGTCCCTTTATCCACCAAGCAACTGGAGGATACCTACATTTTACCGCCGTTGTTGGAAGAGAGGGTTTTTCATTTCTCTAAAGCGAAAATCTCGGCATTGAAAGCGAAAGCCAATGCCGAGATGGGTACCGGTACTATTTCCTCTCTTCAAGCACTATTGGCACATCTATGGGTATCTGTGGTTCGATGCCAACCGATTTCCTCCGACGAAGAGGTGAAATACATATTGCTAATAAGTGCAAGGGGGAGGTTGACCAAACCCCCACTACCGGATGGGTATTTTGGGAGCACGGTTCATACGACGACTATCGTCACCACAGCGGGAGAGCTGCTCGAGAAGGGAGTGGCTTGGGCGGCTTTGGAAATGAACAAGGCGATTGAACTACAAACAAGTGATCAAGTATGGAATTTCTGGAAGAGCTGGTTAGAAAACCCAAAGCTAATCAAAAGGGGTGTTTTAACAAAGAATACCCTGGTCACCAGTAGTTCGCCGCGGTTCAATGTGTACGGAAATGACTTTGGGTGGGGGAAACCAGTGGCTGTGCGGAGTGGTTCTGGTAATAAGATTGATGGGAAGATTACGCTTTTTCCTGGACCGGAAGAAGGGAGTATCGACATTGAAGTTTGCTTGTCACCGGAGAAGTTGGTTGCTATTGGGGAGGATAAAGAATTTATGGAAGCTGTTACCATTTGATTCGGTTTTATGTCACCATTTCATTGTTTACTTGTGTCTCTGTGTTTTGAAGCGAAGACTCTCTCTTCTTTTCCTTTTGGGTTTTGTGGTTTTAGAAGTTTGAAGTTTGACAGCCGATCTGTAGGGTTAAAATTCATAACTGGGGAGGATTCCTTTATCTTCTGCTTTGTTTGGGTAGGGACCCGGAAAGCCTGTAGCGCAGCATCATAGTCGTCCAAAAGTGTTTTGTACAGTCCGGATTTAAATGAAACTCTGCAACATCCTTGCTTCGTTACGAGTCTTTTCCTCATTTTCATTAGAGTCTAGGCTAGTTTTTTTGTGCAGGTAATATGATGGAACTCTTACAAAACAAATGCAGTTGCCGACACTAGAAATACAGACAATCATACATACACAGAAAACTTATCAGAACATCTTCGAAAGCAGAGAAAATTCATACTAAAAACTTTCAATCACCCAAACCCGTTTGAAGGGATGTGTAAAACAACCACATGCACATGAATTCAGTCCGAAGTAGTTGACTGTCTAGTTTCAGTTTATAGACATGTTTGAGATGCATTGGTTCGAGATTCATGCTTGTGGTTCTTGGTCGGAACAGGTCCGAATGGTTAATGTATAGATATTACCGTATCTGTAATACATGAACTGAAATATATCTAACAATCTAAAGAATAAGGGCCTTGAGAAATTGGAAACGGCTGGTTTTTCTGATTGGGTCCCTTACATTGGCAGCCACAAGGGTAGATTAGAGGGGTTAAATTGGTCTTTGCACTTGGAGTCCTTCTAGTCCATCTCTGCAAACCTATGCTATGGTGATGCCCATCAATGTTACGCATTTGGAGTTTGGTCTTCCCTTGAATGGCTTCTTGATATTTTGTCAAGTTTCAGTGGTACTACTCCTTTTCTTTTATTTTGGCCAGTTTTTTCAGCATTTCGCTGGATTGTTGGCTTTTGCCTCATCTGTGCTATTTGCCGGATGTTGGTTTCTCGATGTACCATTTGTCGAGTTATAATAAAATTTTCCTTCTCGATCAAAAAAAAAATTGGTCTTTGCACTTGAACCTTTTTGAAGGCACGCACGGGATGCCTTCTCTATTCTTTGGTTTGTGAAGGTGGCGTGCTGCAGAAAGCCAAAACTTTAGGTACTGTTTCGACACCATTACTGAAAGGAGGGCGGCGAGTGGCAGGGATATTTTGTGTAATTTCATTAATCATTAATAATCTTTATTGTGCTCATCCATTTGGCCTCTCTCTTTTCTGTGTTTCTCTTCCGGTTTTCACTCTACACAAATGATGATGTGCGGGTTGCTGTGATTCGGAGATATGCTATTTTTCTTTTATTTTGGTCATCCTTCTCTTTCGTCTCAGAAGAGGCGCCTACTTTTCTACTTCTTCATGTCTTCTCCCCACCCCCACACGTCCGGGCATGTCGCCTCATTCTCCTTCCTTTCTTTGTGAAACCCTACCCAAAAGATAATTAGGCCAGGGCCAGCGGATAGAGGTACTAGTATCACTTCCTGAAATCTCTATTTTGATTATTGGAAGAAATTTCATCTTTTTTTTTTTCATGATCGTCATCTCATTTTTTATCACGGTGATGGGGAAGGGAGAGGGAAACTGATTTTTTCGTTGATAAGGGTAGACACCCCAATTTTGATTATCCATGAATTCTAAGCAAGAGTTTGGATATGTCCCGATGATGAAAAATGTTAATGAGCCAAAAAATTTACTTTATTTGATCAATGTTTCGATTAATTTGGATTTACCATTTCTGAGATCCACCACACCAAGAAAAAGCTCAATCAACCTTTATAAGCCCAATAAACCCGCCTTTAGCCCATTCCAAATCCTTTTGTCAACCCGACCAATAAAAACACCATTCCAAGCCCGAAACCCACTAAAAAAGCTTGGTTTCACAGCCCAAATACACCCTACGGCCACAAGAGTAAAAGTTCCACCGACAACGAACGTAGAAAAAGAAAAAAAAAAGAAAAGAAAATTCAATCTTGCAGACGCAAGGTTGACCAAAAGTTGACCTTGCAGACGCAAGGTTGACCAAGAGTTGACCTTGCGGACGCAAGGTTGATCCCATTTCAATGGACAATTGCAACAACCTGTGTTATGGGTTGTCATGCTGAATTTAATGGTCTCTCACTCGATTTTGGTTGGGAAATTAGGGCAAGAAGCTTCTACCATGCCTATAAAAGGATAAGCCTTGGTTCTCAACACGCAACAAAAATCCACCAAGAAATCCTAAGCCAAACTTTGTTTTCCTTCTTGTTTTCTCAAGCCTCGTTTTCAGCGTTGTTTTTACATTTTGAAAACCAAAAACCTCTTCCTAAATCACCCTACAAAAATCCCAAAAATATTAGCTTTTGTATATCTTCAGTCAATGTTCTTTACCTTGTGATTTTTGATGGTCTTGCGGTGATTGTTACAGTGATTCCTAATTTCTTACCTCCTTGTAGGGATGTGTATTCGTGTTTGGTTGTTGGAGCTTTTTTTTTTTTTTTTTTGAGAAATAGAGAGAAATATCATTAGATCATCCAGCCAAACATTAACAAGAGTATCTGAAACACAACAAATAGACAACACAATAAAGTAGCTAACAGCAACAGATAAACTACAAAAGTTAGCATGACTGAAAAGCTAATCCATCACCGGTGTCCGGGTGAGGAACAAAAAAGTCCAAAGCATGCTTTGCAAGGAGATGAGCTCGTTGGACATTGGAACGCGCAACTTTTGAGATCTGACAAAAAGTTAACTTCGAGATCTCCTTTGCCATCTTGCACAACAAAAAAGTGTCATGGTAATGACACTTAATCCCTCCTGCTATCTGCATTATTGCATTAAAACAATCAGAAAACACGTAAACCACATTATAGTTATTAGTTAAAGCCCATTTGACAGCTTCATAGCAAGCTTGAATTTTCTTTTGGATAGGAGTCGAGGAATATGTAGATAAAGCACGCTTTGCAATTAAAAAACCATCTGGGTGACTAGCCGTAAATCCAACTCCACTCCAATCATGACCTTCTTTCCAAGCGGCATCAACATGAAGATGACAAATGCGCTGTTCGGAGCTAGAAATAGGACAGTTCTTAATAATAAAAGAAGGATTTCTTTCAGTTGAAGGATTTCTTTCAGTTGACAAATGCGATGGAGCCTTGATTTTAGCTAACCAGTTTGAGGCCCGCATAAACCAACGGGCAAAGTCCTTTGCCACTCCAAGAGTAGAGTCCACATTGAAAGGCGTATTCGAGAACACCAACCGATTTCGACTCTTCCAAATAGCCCAAGGAATAGAGATAAACAGAGAGAGCTTCCATTTTTCTTCGTGAAGCTGTATTAATCCATTTAGAAGTCAATTCGAAAAAGTTCAATCCTAAGTATTCCCTACAATAGGTCTATGGAATACGACTATTCTCCCAAATTGAGATAGATTGTGGGCAAGAGAAAATAAGTGATCAAGAGATTCAATATCCGCTTCACATATAGGGCAAGTTAGAGAAATATGGTGAAGTCGCGCAACCACATTATCTCTGACTGGCAAAATTCCTTTGAGGCACTTCCAAAGAAAGATCTTAATCCTTTCAGGGACATCCAGACCCCAGATCAAGTTCCAAACATTGTACCCATTGTGGAACCAAGCAAAATTATTAGAAGATGGCTGAGAAGATCTTTGCATATCATAAACAGATCTATATCCCGATTTTGTACTATAGGACCCCGAGTTTATGAAAGGCCAAATGAGCTGATCTGAGCAACTATTAAACGGAAGAGGTATAGCCAGCACTTCATGAACAAGATAGTTAGGGATCAAATCTCTAACTCTATTCGCATTCCAGATCTTGCCATGGGATCCCTCGTCCAAAAGAAAGGAAACCTTAAGATTATTTGGACCACTGAAAGGAATTAATTGGATAAAGGGTTTATCTAATTTAGGAATCCACTTGTCGTGGAAAAGATTAATAGTAGCCCCGTCACCAACTTGCCAAGAAATATGCCTTGCGATTAAATCTTGGCCAAAGAGAATGCTTTTCCAAGCCCATGAGGAGTTGAAATGAACTTTCACATTGAGTAAGCTGTCCTTGGAACAATACTTCTGCAAAAGAGTGCGTGAAATAAACAAATCAGGCTTTGTGAGGAGACGCCAACACTGCTTAGCTAGTAAAGCCTGGTTGAAAAGCTTAAGATCACGAATCCCCAAACCACCCTCGCACTTGTAAGCTGCAATTTTCTTCCAAGCAAGCCAGTGAATAGGCTTTATGTCCTTTGTTTTCCACCAATAGTTGGTAGAAATGCTATTAAGTTTATCACAAATAGAGAGAGGAAGCTTATACGTGGAACAGATATACAATGATTGTCCTGCTAAAACCGATTTGATCAAGGAAAGCTTTCCCGCCTGAGAAATCTCAGCTTTGCATCCAGCAAGGGCTTTCTCTGCCCGATCAATGATAAACCTAAAGCAATCCCGCTTACTTGCAGTTATCTCCAAAGGGAGGCCCAAGTAAGGAACCGGCTGCACATTGATGGGTATATAGAAAAAATCCTTAAACCTTCTAGAGAAAGTTGATGGAATATTAGGACTGAAAGTGATGTGGGATTTTTGCTGGTTAATACATTGGCCAGAGAAGTGGCTTAAATTATCCCGAACTCTCTTAAGATTCCCACAACTATCCAATGTCGGCTCGAAGAAAATAAGACAGTCATCAGCAAAAAACAAGTGCGAGAGGGATATGTCGTTCCTTGATAACTTAAGACCCTTGCATAGACTTGAAGCATCCAAATGATTGAGAACACAAGAAAGTGTTTCCATATAAATTATGAACAGATAAGGAGATAAGGGGTCTCCTTGATGCAGACCACGCTGAGGCTGGAATTTTTCAGTTGGAACACCATTGATGAGTAGAGAGAACGAGACAGTGGAAAAGCATTGATGTAACAGAGTAATCCATTTTTACGAGAAGCCCATTTTCCTTAAAATGCAGACTAAGAAATTCCAGTTTACCCTATCAAAGGCCTTGCTCATATCCAACTTAAGGGCTGCTTTGAAAATTTTTCCGGCTTTAGTGTGAGCAATTAAATTGGAGAATTCACAAGCCAAAATAAAGCTATCAGAGATCAGCCTCCCTGGAACAAAGGCATTTTGAGATTGTGAGATATAGGAAGGGAGGATAGATTTGATGCGATTGGCCAAAGTCTTCGAGATAATCTTCTAGAGGACATTGCAAAGACTGATTGGGCAGAAGTCAGCTGGGGAAGCTGGACAAGGGATTTTTGGGATGAGGGCAATGTGAGTGTAGTTGATCTGTTTAAGCATATGGCCAGAATTCAAAAAAGATAAAACAGCAGATGTGATGGAGGAGCCTACAACATCCCAATATTCCTAGAAGAAGCATCCTGAGAAACCATCAGGCCCTGGGGCTTTTGAGTCTCCTATTTGAAAAGCAATTGTGCGCACTTCATGAGCTCTAAAAGGCTGGTTAAGCCAACTTTGATGATCATCAGATAGCCTTTTATCAAAGACCTCCCAACCTTCCCATTCCTCCATGTTGATAGAGGGGTTTGGTTCTATGTAGGCAGAAGAGAAATGGGCCAGGAAAACACGATGGATTTCATCCTCTTTGTCGATCCATAAGCCTTGATCATTGTGAACACCCTTGTTGGAGCTTTGGCAATTGGTAAGAGAGTTCTTCTCATGGTTATTGAATTCATTATTCTGTTTGGTTTTTCTTGGATTGGTTTTGAAGCTTTTGGATATTTAGACTCCACCTAAAAATACATTGCAAAGCTCTTAGAAGTTATGTCAGTTTTTGTATTTTAGCTATTAGATGAAATTTGTCTATGGTAGGTAAGTTTGGATAAATAGAAAGTAATTCATGGATTGTTGATAATAGGGGATGCCCGTGCCTAAAGGCACGAAGCAACACGTTCTGAACAACACTTAAATGATTTTGCTTCTCTTTTGCCCACGTTTGAGGGCACATGCATCGAATGTAATTAGATCAAAAAATTAAAACAACAATCTTGTTCTATCTGATAAGTACAGTTAGATTACACCAAAATCTATACACAAGGTTCACAAAATTTCAATTTATTTGAAAACACATTCTTCATCCCAAAACTCCAAAATGACATACCAAAAAGAAGTTGGAAGATAGTCAACATGCTGGCAAGCTGTGCCTTTATTGTATAGTACCAAGTTATATAGCTAACCATTAGTGCAATAACAAGCTATGAAAAAAGAACACGAAGAAAGGAGGATCATTGGTTTCATTTACTACGAAAAATCAAAAGCAAAACTATGGGTCTCTTTTAAAAAGTCTCTATGCTCAGTGTGGGCGCCTCTAATACTGAGTATTTTCAATTTCTTCATTATTATTCAGAACATCTTCGTATTAGATTGTCAGCTACCATCTTCGCACCTATTTAGAGCATGCACAACAACCTAGTTATTCAAGAAAATCTTACAATTAGCATACATATATTGATTTCAAACAATATGACTTTTCATGAAAAATGTGCAATACTGTCCAGTAAATTTTGTTCAACCCACATTGCTTCAGTACCTCAACTAAATTTTATGTTCTCCCAAGTTTTATACCATGAGAACGCAATTTGTACGTAGTTGATACTGTCCATCAAAAAATATTTTATATTGACAAAAAAAAAAAGACACCTTCCACCAGAGAATCTAACTTTTTCAACATAAATTAACAAATTATCGAAAAAATCATGCTCGAAATAGGTTAGAACAACACTTTTTAATGTAAAGAATATAAAAAAAAAGAAAAAAAGAAATGTATTATATAAGCCCTACGAACAAAATAAATCACTACGAAGTAACGAAAAACATTGGCAATGGCCTATGAAGCATCGACATGCTTGAGTGTAGAGCCGGCTTAGAGGGGAGGCAGAGGAAGGCGTCGTTTCGGGCCTCTCAATTTTTTGGGCCGAGGAGGCCCCAAAAAATACAGTTCGGTCCATGGTTATTGGTTCCGATATCTTTCAAATTACTTCTACTTGGCATTTGACAGCCGAGCGCTTACAAAACTGAAGGATCTAGTTTGAATCTTGGTCCCATATGTGTTTCTCAACTTTTGTTTTAGCAAAGGCCTCTCTTCTCGCAATCAATACGAACAGAGTTGAAAAGTGGGCAATATATATATCTATATATATTTTTGTTAAGTGCCAACTAGCTCAAGTGCTCAAGTATATTACATCTTGTCACTAAATTTTGTTGAATTTCGAAGCAATAGACGTCGAATTTTTCTAAAGTTTATTTCATTATGTTAGATATTTTGGCACTTTCCGGGCTTGTACAAAAACCATCATTCGTATATTTATTTTGAATTGTAATGGGTAGTTTTTTTAAGGGGTAGTTGCTTGCTCGATGCTAGCTCCTCCCATTTTCTGCGCCAAATTGACCGCTGCGAAATCAATCTATTTGTGTGAAAGGTAAATGCATTGCACAACATATCATGCATATTTTTTTGATAAAAGATTATATCTCTGCACATTTGCCTTTCTATAAAACTCTCACATAAATCAGCTTTTTGTTATCCATTTATTTTGATATCAATCAAACAATTTTTTTTGCTTGCCGAAAATTCGCTATACATTCTCATAAATATATTGCTATCAAGAAAATGATTCTGTTTTAAATCACCGAAAATTTTGTATCTATATATGAATAGATATCAAACAAATAATTCTCTTTTAAATCAACGAAAGTTTCTTGTCCATATATGCATCATCAGAAGATTGTTTTGATGGGTAACAAATAAAGGAAATACTCGTTTTTGGAAAAGAAAGATTTTCTGCAATAGGCTTGAAAAGGAGTTGGTGGTTTGTGCCTATTAAGGGTTCAGTGACCATAATCGATGCACATTTTTTCGTAAAGAAGAAAACCGAGAGACTATATTATTGTGCATTAGTATTTTGAAGACATTTTTTTACAAATTCTTTTCACTATATATATTTTTTTGTGCTTTTATTTTTTTTTAAGAAAAAAACTTTTCATATCATATCATTTGGTGTTCGTGTTTTGTTGCCGTACATTTTAGAGTTTTGAAGATTGATTCTAGTGGTTGAATCCGGAGATCGGCGTTGCGTTGAAGATTTAATCGGCACCAGGTTCATCTATTTGATTTTGAAGAAGCTCTCTTTTAGGGAGCATGGAGATTGGCGAGAATAGGTAAAAGCTTGGGGTAATTTTTACTATTCTCTGTGTGATAGCTCTTCTTTTAATTAATTTAATTTTTGTAGTGTTAGTATTCTTTATTTTGGCTTAGGGTTATTTAGGACCCTAAGTTTTTTAATTTGGACAATCGTGCGTATCTTGTCTCCATTTTATTTTCACTGCACTAATTGTGGTTTGGTTAAATTCAACATTAATCAAGAAAATCAAAGATTTTTATTTGATAATTTTTAATCGGTTATTCTTCTTAAAAATCCTGGTAATTTTTATCTAAATTTCCTATTCACCCCCTCTAGGGTAAATTGAAAATCGCAAGTAGTCAAAATTTCACATTAGATTTTAAGTTTCTCTCTAAAAGTGCAATTTCATCAAAAATTTTGTTTTGACCTTTTAATTTTAGATTTCTTTTTGCAAAAGTTTCAAAATGCAAGATTTATGTAAAATACCTCATATTATGACTTCGGGTATCTAATAATTAATATCTATGAGCCGGCACTCCTTGAGTGACTCGCAGTAACATTGTCAAACATCCGGAGGGACACATAGTGATTCACAAATGCCCAGCCACATTCTCATAAATTTACCACATACAATCAGCTTTTTGTTTCATTTGTTTTATATCATCAGTTTCTTTGTTGCCATTAATGAACAAACTAAATTAACAAAAATATGAGCGACAATGCGAGAAACATATGACAGAAAAATAGAAGGGCCTAATTCAAAAATCAGCACCAACAAATTAGAAGCATCACCTTCACTACTAAAAAGTAAGAAAGTTTTGAAATATAAAGCAGATGAGGATTCATTCTTTTAGTTTAGGCTATAAATTGAAGCAACTTCTGCAAGTGAAACAGACCGAGCAATTTCGATGCAGAGCAATATTCACTTTCACACTTCAATTTCATACCATCAATTTGAGAGTTTGAGAGAAAAATTGTGTATCTACTCTTTTAGAGAGATTTTCACTTTACAAATTCTTTTCACTCTACAAATTCTTTTCACTCATTGTATTGAGAGTTAAAAAAAAATTCTTAGTGAGCTACTACAGAATTGGGGTTTTGTTCTGAAGTGATTTTTAGAGTTTAGAAGATAAACTCTAGTGGTTCGGCAAACTCCTCGGGAAAGTTAGCAAACTTGTAAAATTTAATCGGCACCAAAATGGTTATTTGATTAATGAAACAACGACTTTTTAAAATAAAAACCTCGGGAAAATTCGGAATGGAACCCTAATGCTCGAGTTAATCACATATTTATCTAAAACTCCCTCCCTTAACTCCTTTATTTTTGTTGTATTCTTAATTGCCTTGCTATTTATTTTTCTCATTCCATTAATAATTTTTTAATTTGGACATTATTGTCAGGTAGCCTTATTCACCCCACTCCTCTAGGTTGCCTTTTGAGTAACAGTTAATTCATTCATATGCTCAATTCAACATTACAACCACAAAATCAAAGATATGCGACTTCTAGACACCCCAATTTGGCTTTTCAAGCACTTAAGCTCCCCACATGAGGAAATCCTCGATGATTAGACACATTTCTTGTGTTTCTTGAATAATTCCCTTAAGGCCAACATTGAGGAAATCCAAGTAGTCAAAAATTACTTGGTGATTTTAAGGACATATCTAACTAAAATCAAAAACCACAAAACAATTATGTGTGGAGTTGTTTTATCAGATAAGGGATAATGCCTCTTGCCCAAGTCTTCAAGTGCAAATATGCTAAAGCTGCATGTAAAATACCTAGGTATGCCTCTAGGGATGAGTCCTAAACGCAAATCTACTTGGAAACCCATAATTGAGAGATTCAAATCAAAGCTAGCTTCATGGAAGAGGAGGTATTTATCTCTGGGGAAGAATTGTGCTAATCAAATCAGTACTATGTAGTCTGCCCATTTTCTTCACGTCTTTATTTAAAATCCCTGATGGTGCGGCAAAAGCTTAGAAGCAATTCAAGCTAAGTTCTTATGGGGTAGCACTGACATGAAAAAGAAACTCCATATGGTGGCATGGGGTAATATAACTCAAAGGAGAACCAATGATGGTCTGGGATTAGGAGCATTAAAGAAATGAATGATGCTTTATTAAATCTAGTGGTGTGTAGGTACGGTATGGAGAAAGAAACTCTATGGAGGAAGGTAATCAAAGCCAAGTACAAGATGAATGGCAGCAGCTGGTTTCCAAAATGTAATTTGTCAAGGAATGTCTCGACAATTTGGAAAGACGTTATGCAAACCAAGGAGAGAAATCTAAGAATGTACTCAATTTTCCGATTAGTTTGTCAACATAAAGAATTACTAAGTGAGGTTCCGTCAAGGAGGGTTGAGTCTCATTACAGGGGAATACAACTAAGATGAAGGCTATATGATTGGGAAAAAGATTTGATGGATGAACTTCATACAATACTTGATGGATCAGGAATCATTCTTAATCAAGGGTGTAATAACAGTCTCATTTGGGAAGGAAACACATAGCTTTAAGCGTTAAGTCTATTTTTTAGTTGGGCAGTCCTCAATCCGTTGTTGCTAACAATGCTTTTGATTTAATATGGAGGGATGCAGCCCTATATAGGGTTCAATGTCTCTGTTGGCTAGTTCACCTTGGCAGAATCAAATGCTCAGAATATTTGCTCAGGATTGGCATCATCAATAATGAAGAAGAAGCAAGCTGCAGGTTCTGTTCTATGCATGTGGAGTCTATTGACCATTTATTTCTTCGTTGTAAACCCGTTTGGCTTATGTGGTCTAATATCATGCAATGGTGGGGAGCTTGTTGGGTTACCCCAAGATCTATTAAAGACTTATTTGTTTGGTGGAAAGACCAGAGGATGAAAAAGGCAAAAAGAATGATTTGAATGCAAGTCCAATGGCAATGCTTTGGTTAATTTGGAACTTGAGAAATGGTGTCTTTGAGAATGAAAATTGTCAAATTTCGAAATGGATGACTTCTTGTTTAGACTTTAATAGCATTCTTGATTCCTTATAACTGTTTCCCCTTTACTAGAATTTCTGCTTGCACTTGAGTTGGCTGCTTGCCAACTATCTTCCTTGGGGGTTTGAGGGTGCTTCATTTACCAACATGGATCATGTCTCTTGTGGGTGTTTTGGCCTCTCATTCCCTCATAATCTTTGTTTCTTTCAGAGATTAATGAAGTTATTTTCGTTTAAAAAAAAAAAGATTAGGCTTCTTTAACGGATGTGATTTGCATTTCGTGCTTGTAGCCTTGCTGAATTCGGCATTCTATCAGCTGGCTGGGTGGCGTAGTAAGGTAAGATGCGTAAATAGAAGAGTTGGCCGTATATATCTTCTTCTTCTTTTTCTCAATTTGATTGCAGTCTCCGGAGTCCTTCTTGATCGATGGTGCCCATTAGCATTAGTTCTAATTAGCAGCCACTCTTTTGGGAAGGCGAGGTACTCGTGTGATCGCGGATTTCACTGTAGCATTAGTTTCATGATTCCATCTCTACATTAGGAGCACGGGGGAGGTGGCTTCAAAGTTCATTTTCATGGAAATAGTGTGAGCACCATCGGAAGAGACTAGCTAGCAAGATCTCTATACTGACCTTTCTTATTTGAGGCACCATCCAAAGACATCTCCAAGTCTTGTCTGCAATCCCCATTGGCTCTTCATTAGGGAACTGAGCATTGACATCACTCTCACTCGAGGGGAAATTTTATTCGATAGGCACACTCGAGGGGAAGTTGTGGATATACGTCTTGATTCGTGGGACAAAGTCAAATTTGAACTTGCAGTAGCATAATCGATTGATCTCTCAATTATTGGAGAAAAACTTGGGTGCAAATAGGATACTGCATACGTGTTGCCCAAGCACGTATCTCAACCGTCCAAAAGTGTTTCGGATGGCCCAGATTTCTCCCCCTCTCTCTCTCATCTCTCTTATCTTTTTTCTACTATCTTCTTTCTCTTTTTAAAATCCAAACTGTTTAAAATATTTTTGGATAGCAGAGTTACGCGCTAGGTACCACCGTGGTACGAATTGGGGGATGGTGTTGTCCCTAAAGGAACAACACCCATGTTGTCCTCAATCTGGGCTGTCTGTGCTCGGCAATGGACGGCTCGGATTTGTTTTGTAGCGGACGGTTCGGATGTATTTGAACAAGATGTGATCCGAGCCGTCCATCGCCGAGCACGGACGGTCCAGATCGGACAACATGCATGATGTCCTTTGGGTACCTAGCCGGCACACAAAAATTTCTCCAAAATAGTGGAGTGGATTAGAGAGATGGGGTCAAGGTTCGGTGTTCTCTTCCATTTTTCAAGATCTGTGCAAAAGTCAATGTGTGTTTTTTTTTTTTTGCAAATGCAGAAGTCACTGTGGACACACCTAGAAAAGAACAAAAGCAGTGGGAAATGTAGTAAAGAATTATAATTTTGTTTTTTACATGGAGTTAGAGTGATAATTTTGAATATAATGGTGACTATTTAATGAAAGTACAATATGCAAGTATAATTTTTATTGTCTAATAAAAGTATATGTAATGATGAATTAAATGGTAAGGAGAAAATTATTCATTTATAACTATATATAACGTAAGTATCGCCAAATCTGAAACTGTACCCGGTATTTTACCGGTACCGATACATACCGTGCAAGTCAGAAAACCGGTACTTAGGCCGGTACCAAAACCTTCATAATAATTACTCCGTAGCCAGTACGGTTTTCAGAACCTTGTAATAGAATTCCGTACTCCATATGATGTTTTTTTCATAATTAGCGATGAAAACACGTTGTAAAGAAAGTAATGGTTGGTCGGCAAATTAAAAAAAAAAAAGGCGAAAAGAGTAATCATGGCAAAATGGCCACAAAATGTTAGTTCTGTAGTTCAAACTAGTGGTGATTTTGCAGTCCTTTTGCCCCAAAATGACAGGAATCCAGAGCACGCGGCATGATGGAAAATTGGAAATCCATTCACCTAGGTGGAGCGATAACACATAGGCAGCTCCACATTCTAGGTTGGATGTTCAATTGAACACTTAACACATAAACTTAAAACAAGGTATACACTATATATTTATATATTAATGAAGAAAATAGAAAAATAAAAAAACAAAAAAAAACTATATCAGTATCGTGCTCTCGCTTCTTTCTAACGATAATCAACTCATAGTCTCAAATACAATAGCATGTGTCAAAAAATATTGTGTGAACCTATTCCCCACATAATTTTCTACAAAAGAATATTAATTAGTATATTTATTATGCACTGATTTAAACTTGCTTGACTCAAAATATATAAGAACAATTATACCATCAAGATGTAGTATATTTTTTCTTTGCATTATTCGCATTAATGTAAGAATTTTTCTATATAGGATTGTTTAATATAGATCTATTAGAGTTAAAGATAAATTTTTGAACACCTTGTAAAAAAATTCTGGAGCCGTCACTGAAGTTATGTGTATTTTTGGCTATTTTTAAGTGATTCTCTTGTGTACTTGTGATTCCTAATGAAGATATTTACCATTTTGGAAGGGGAAAAAAAAACTATGTTAGTTCGATAGAAATTCCATCGATTGCTGTTTTTGACGCGTTGTTTTGGTCATGTGAGATGGGGACTAGGATAATAGGAAAGCCAGGAATCAAATTATTGTCTAGCTTTAAAGCTTGGTTTGAGATAACTGGAATATTGAGGAAAATAAGAATGTCGTTTGAGATTTTTACTTCATTTTAATTATAACTTTGGGGACCATTTGTACAAAAAAGATAATTTTGACAAAGACAAAAAAAAAAAAACTATGCTAGTTCGACAGAAATTCCATCTTTGTTTTTTACGCATGGTTTCTGTCGTGTGAGGTGGGGACTAGGATGTAATAAGAAACGAATCAAATTATTGCTTAGCTTTAAAGCTTGGTTTGAGATAATTGAATCGATGAAAATAAGAATGTGGTTTGAGATTTTTAATTACTATTTCATTTGAATTATTACGTTCAATCAAGAGGGTTAAGAAGGTGAGCCAAGATTCTCCATCCAAGCCGCATTTAATTTCGACATAAGCATTCTCCCTAGTAGTCTACCACGTACAACAAATATGACTTTCTATAGAATAATTTCATAGCATTTTTTTAAAAATGCTATAATAGAGAAGCAATTATAGCATTTTTTAAAGTTAAAACAAAGAAAAATAGGGAAGGCTTTAAACATAGCATTTCTTGTATATGACTACAGCGTTCTCCCCAAAATTTACCTAAAACATAGCGTTTCTTCACTTTTAACTCCAGGCGCCAAGTACTCCTGCCCTATTCTTTTCTAGCCCGCTCAATTTCTGATGAAATCTCAAAATTGCTCTCAGTCTCTCTCACGTACTCCCTCTCCCTGCTCAATCTCTCATGTACTCCCTCTCCTCCCTCCCTCCCTCGCCTCTTAATGAAGAGATTCATTTCCGCCACCATCCAAATATAGTCGTATGTAAGTGTTCAAATTAATCATGGATAATCTTTTACTTTTACAAAAATAGATATGTAGATAGTCGGCATCAAACTAAAATCGATCTTAATATGTACTACGGACGCTATAAGATATGTTTAGCTCCACTAAGTAATTATGGACACATAAACGTAAGTATTATGTTATGAATATGTATGGGTGTCAAAACTAAGACTTCTTTTCAAAAAAAAAAAAAAAAACTAAGACTTGAAGTCTTGAACCAATCAGTTAGCGGTAAACATGGACAAGTACGAACAATAAGAGTCTGAGACCAACTCATGCAATGATTGGCAATCATTATTCCTAGGAACTGGGAGGTGTTGTGCACCATGTTGTGCTCTCCTAGGCCGTCCGATCGTGTTTTGGACGGCTCAAATGTGTTTTGATTTTTACCGACCAAAATAAATCAAAATTAAATTATAATTGCCGAACACATCCGAGCCGTCCAAAACATAATCGGACGGCCAAGCGCACAACACGGTGCATGGCACGGGAGTGCACAGCATCTCCCCCGATTCCTTATTCCTAAGGCCAACTCAAGCAATGATTGACAATCATTATTCCCAAGAGCAATAATCATTATTCCTAAGACCAACTCAAGCAATGATGCCCCGTTCATTTTGAGTTTCAAGACCCGGTTTTCTCAATTATTATCCAATCATTATCCCTATTTTCAAATATTATTCTCATTTTTTTCTCTATCTCTCTCTAATCATTAACTCTTATTTTTAATTATTTTCCCTATTTCTCCCTCCAACCATTACCAAAAACCAAAACCCCATACCCAAACTAAACACAACCGATAAGTACTCCCTCCGGCCCTATTTTAGTGTAGACTTTTTCATTTTGGATTGTCTCTTAATAAGTGTGCATTTTGAAAAGTTGTTGGGTAAAAATTTGTACAATTACTAATTTTGCACTTCTGAAAAGTTAGTGTGTTAAGAGTTTATGGGAGACGACCTCGAGGTAGGTCCCACACAATGGGGTGTGAACGGTGTGTGAGCCAGCGGGTGTGATAGTAGGCTTATTGTCTTGAAAACTACAAATTTCCGTATCCTTCCCCTTTCACAACTTCCATCTTCATGGGCCTGCAGCGCACTAAGCGTTGCACCGTGCACCACAACATCCCAGTCATTCAAAAGTGTTTCCAATGATCAGGATTCGTAGACGCTTTCTTACCGGTCAAAGTATACTTTTACCGATAAGAAAACTTCAGCGAATCCAGACCGTTGATTTTCAAGAGGTACAGTTTGGTCAAATTGAGCGGCTCTGATCATTCATGTGAGACCTCGAGGTAGGTCCCACACAATAGGGTGTGAGCGAGAGGAAGTGAGAGTAGACTTATTGTCTTGAAAACTACAAAATTTCCTTAGCTTTCCCCATTCCCGAATTTCCTTACCCATTTTCTTATCTTTTTTCATTAACTCCCCCATCTTCCCGGGCCTGCAGCGCACTAAACGCTGCACCGTGCAACACAACATCCTAGTCGTCCAAAAGTATTTTCAATATTCAGGATTCGTACACGCTTTCTTACCGGTTAAAGTATATTTTGACCAATAAGAAAGCTTCAGCGAATCCGGACCATAAATCAATTAACATTGATGAAAAGTTCATCTTACTCACTTATTGAGTTGGTATTCATTTTGTCTTCACAAAAATGATTATAAGAACTTAGATTGGAGTCAAATTTGAAGATTAAGATATCTACTACTCCATTTAAGAATTAGGGGTGTTTCACCAAGAGAGTTTTTAGAATAAATTGATTTTTCACGGTTTTTTATGTGATGTATTATGAGAGAATGACATGTCTTAATTTATTTTTTTAATTTATTTTTGTTAGTGGAACTCCCCCTTAACTTCTTTACGGAATAATTAGCCGTGGAAAACACGTTGTAAAGAAAGTAATGGTTGGTCGGCAAAGGCAAAAGGAGTAATCATGGCAAGTTGGCAACAAAATGTAGTACTTCAAACTAGTGGTGATTTTGCAGTCCTTTTGCCCCAACATGCCAGGACTCCAAAGCATGCGGCATGATGGAAATCCCTTTCAAATCTTTCATAGGGGTACCTATTCTTGTTGATAAAAACTTGGGTGCAGGATACTATGTGGTAGTACTCAATGCGCATTTGGCAGTTCAAAAGTGTTTTGAACCGTCTAAATTTGTGAGATAGAGAGAGAGAGAGAGAGAAATTTGTGCAATCCAAAATACTTTTGGAAGACCGAGATTGGCGCTCAGGCACCCTGTGTGCGGTACCCTGTTTGCACCCAAATTATTATTATTTTTTTATCGTATCGGTGTTCTTGTGCATTTTCGGGTACCGAATTATGTGAATTATGGGTATTTTTTGCTACTTTTAACTGATTCTCTTCCGTACTTGTGATTCCTCTATCAATGAAGATATTACCATTTGATAAAAGCAAAAAATAAAAAATTATGCTAGCTTTGTTTTTTAGAAATTCCATCTTTGTTTTTTACGCGTTGTTTCTGTCGGGTGAGGTGGGGACTAGGATGTCCTCCTAAGAAAGGAATCAAATTATTGCCTAGCTTTAAACTTGGTTTGAGATAATTGGAATATCGAGAAAAATAAGAATGTGGTTTGACATTTTTACTACTTCATTTGAATTATTACAATAAACAGGGTTAAGAAGGTGAGCCAAGATTCGACATTCTCCCTAGTTGTCTACTACGTACTCTCAGATTCTTGACCAATCATATATATAGGACCAACACAGAAATCATAAATTCTGTTGAAGAGTGTGAAAATTTCTGTTTCCGGAATCCAAACACTGTGAAATTACCTAGCCAATGTATTAAATTATTTTGTACATACTCCATCCGTCTGAATTTGTTTGTCCTTCGTTCTATTACAACCGGATAAAAATTAGCGATATCTTTAAATTGATAAGTAATTATATGTTCAATGTGAATCTTGTTTGATCTCGATTAGTTGTATAAGACAATATTTTTAAAATTACATAAAAATTATTAATTACTCCCTCCGTCCTTTTTTAAATGTTTAACTTTCCTTTCTAGGCTTTTTATATTGTTTAGGCTTTAGTCTCTTTTTGGTTCATTTCTTGTACAGGCTCATGCCTTAGGCTTAGTTTTCCATCTCTAAAAATGGACTTTGCTTTAAATCAACCTTAGGTGAATGTTCCACTGTGAATTCTTTTTCAACACTATTTTAGATCGGTTAATTTTAGTCACCACACAAAACTAAAAATGTGTTCCACTGTTTTTCTCGGTTTCTAATACATCGGTTAATTAATAAAAAAAAAAATGTGATGGTTTGAAAAGTTAATGGATAAAAGTTTGTACAATTATCATTTTGCCCTTTTGAAAAGTTAGTGGGTAAAGAGTTAATGGGTAAAAGTGGAGGATAATTTTGGAAAGTAGAGGTAAAAGTTGATGTGAATAGTGTAAAGTGGAGGAAAAAGTTGATGTGAAATGTGTAATAATGACGTTTCTTTAATGAGTTGGATTTACGAAGCAACATATTTAAAAAGACGGAGGGTATAAGATATAATCATTTGAAAAGTGTCATTACTGAACTCTCAAAATGGACTAACAAATCAGGACGGAGGGAGTAATTCTTAATGATGAGATTCATTTCCCCCACCATCCAAATATAGCCCTATGCAAGTGCTCAAAATAAAGAATCATGGATAATCTTTTACTTTTACAAAAATAAATATTTAGCCGGTGCTCAAATTAAGATTGATCTCAGCATGTACTACGGAATTAGTTGAGGTGCGCGTAAGTTGGTCCGAATTCGGTTTAAAAAAAAAACATGTACTACAAACGTACACTATAAGATATGTTTAGCTCCACTAAGCAGTTATGGACACATGAACGTAAGTATTAAGTTATGAATATAGGTTCAGAACTAAGATCTGAACGCAAGTATTGATTTAGAAATTCCAACTATTTGAGCATGGAGCCAATCAGTTAGTGGTAAACATATATGGACAATCATTGTTTCCTAAGACCAACTCAAGCAATGATGGATGATATACACGTTTTAACGTATTTTATTTCCCTTAAACAAGACATTTAATTTGTTACACCCATTTTATATTCTAATTAATCTTATTTTCTTATTTTTACTTATTTTTTTATGTTTGTAGGCATCAAATAAGGTTGCTAAGTAAAGGGTTCGGTGTTGGTGTTGTGCATCGTGCACAGCATGCGTGTTGTGCACAATCCTCGCCGTCCGTTCAGCGATCCAATGGTTCAGATTGAATCCGAGCCTTGCGATATCATCGCCGTTCATTGCAAGATTCCATCTGGACCATTGGATCACCGAACTGACGGCGAGGATCGTGCACAGCACAACATCAACTCCGAACCCAGATCCTAATTTACTTAGGGGTTCGGTGTTGGTGTTGTGCACCGTGCACAACATGCGTGTTGTGCACGATCCTCGCTGTCCGTTCGGCGATCCAATGGTCCAGATTGAATCCGAGCCTTGCGACATCCTCGCCGTTCATTGCAAGATTCCATCTGGATCATTGGATCACCCAACGGACGGTGAGGATCGTGCACAGCATGCACTGGTGCACAGCACCAACTCCGAACCCAAATCCTAATTTACTTAGCAACCTTATTTGATGCCTACAAACATAAAAAATAAGTAAAATAAGTAAAAATAAGAAAATAAGATTAATTAGAATATAAAATGGGTGTAACAAATGTCTTGTTTAAGGGAAATAAAATACATTAAAGAACTTCGGAAATGCAATCTTTCGGATTTTTGGTGAAAAGTTGCAGCCCAAAGCACTGGATATTTTTTCCAAGTGCACAATCATGAGGACCAGTGGATAATTTTCCAAGTGCACAATTATGAGCACGGCGAACAAAATCTGCAGATTTCTATCTTAAACTACTACTCCTGCTGTCCCTTGTCCCTCCATGTTGTCCAATCACAGCCGTCTATGCTCAGCAATGGACGGCCCAGATCACATCTTATTCAAATAAATATGAGTTGTCTGCTGCCAATCAAACCTGAGCAGTCCATCGCCGAACACGGACGGCCGTGCTCGGCCCAACATGGATGTTGCCCCTTAGGAATAGCATCATCCCCCATATTTTGAATGAAAAATTGGTATGTTGGATCAAACACTTATAAACATGTGATTGAGCTGATTTTTTACGGAGTCAATTGAAATAATATTTTAAACTTAATGAACGGTGCGGATTGCATCTGTGGGGCCCGTAGGTGGGGCCCGTGTGCTGATTTGTGCACCATATGTGAAGGGGGCTACCCATAGTAGTTTAAGTAAATTAATGTGATGGAAAAGGAAAATGGTCCACCTGCTACCCATGTCTTCAATCAAATCCGCAGACTATTCAATTTAAAATTTAAGCCAAAATTGAAAATGAAAATGGAACCAAACAAAGCCTATATATTTACTCTATGCATTTCCTTTGAAAGAGCATCAACTTGTTGAGCAAGTCCCATTAATTCTTTTCATTTTGATTAAATGGTGAGAATTTACTGCTTGTAGTTCCACATTTTGCCCCTGTCAAGAGGAGAAACTAACCTTCCAACGGGCAAAGCACTTCATCTCCAGGAAGAGTTTGATGTGCTCTCCAAAGATATGTCTGATAGTCTATCGGTGATGGTTTCGGAGGTGAACATCGTGCGTTCAAACCCGCAAGAGTGGTGGGTGAACCCTGGGACTACTCGCCATATATGTTATGACAAGCAGTTGTTCACCTACTTCAAGCCAGTTACAAATGATGAGAAGTTGTTCATGGGGAACTCGACTACCTCTGATGTTGCAGGGCAACGCAAGGTGGTCTTGAAGATGACTTCATGCAAAGAGCTAACTCTGAACAATGTCCTGTATGTGTTGGACATTCGTAAGAACTTGATCTCTAGGTCACTCTTGAACAAGCATGGCTTCTGCATGGTGTTTGAGGCTGACTGCAGGGTCACTCTAACTAAGGCTAGTGTTTATGTTAGAAAATAGTACATGACTGATGGTCTATTCAAAACGAATGTAATGACTCTTATTCCTAAAGATAACAAAATGAAGTCCCAAATTTTTTAGTTGTTTGAGTCTTCCATTTTGTGACTAGGTCATATTAATTATGATTCTATAGACTAATTAACTTAGATCATATTCCTGCATTCCATATTGACAAAAATCACAAGTGTTAAACTTGTGTTGAGGTGAAGTTAGCAAGGTCTTCTTTTTATTCGGTTCAGAGAAGTATCCAGCCATTAGATTTAATTCCAAAATGTTTGGGTTAATTATATGATTATTTGTGACAATCGAATCCGGGGGAGGTGTTGTGCACGTGAGTGCTTTGCACCGTGCTGTGCACCCCTTGGCCGTCCAATCGTGTTTTGGATGGCCCAGATGTGTTTTGATTTTTTACTGGTAAAAATAAATCAAAATTAAATTAAAATTGCTGAACGCATCCAGACCGTCCAAAATATGATCAGACGACCGAGGGGTGCACAACACAGTGCAAAGCACCCACGTGCACAGCACCTCCCCTAGTCCATGACAATCGTACCTTGTTTGTAGTTGTATTACTGTAAATGGTTATCAATGAAATTAATGATTTCTAAACCTTACTATAAATATATTATTTTTATATTAAGGAGAAACAGTTTAATAGAGCAAGTGTTTAGAGATACAAATTATCACTATGCCTAGTCAAATGACGATTTTAATCATACCCTTAGGTAAAGTACTGTTTTACCCCTATCTTATTTAAATGACCATTTTAATCCTACACTTAGTTAAATTACCGTTTTACCCCTATATATATTTAAATGACCATTTTAATACTCCCTTCGTCCCCATTTTATAGTCTCTTTTGGGGATTCCAACTTAGTAAGGGGACAAAATCATTTTACTTTTGAAAACATGTTTTTCTCATTTTACCCTTCAATCATTATATTTTCTTACTTTTTTATTATTTTTAATTTTATAAACAATGGTAAAAGAGGCAATTCATTAATAATTACCCATTTAGTTTTGAAGCGGGACAATATTTTGGGATGACAAAAAGTGTCAATTGGAACTATAAAATAGGGATGGAGGGAGTACTACACTTAGTTAAATTACCATTTTAACCATATACTTATCTAAAAGACCATTGTAACCCTACCTTTAGTTAAATTACTATTTTACCCCTATATTTATCTAAAAGACCATTTTAACCCAACCTTTAGTTAAATTACTGTTGTACTCCTGTATTTATCTAAATGACCATTTTAATTCTACACTTAAATTACCATTCTACCCATATACTCTATTTAATGACTAATTTGCCACCACACTTGGTCAAATCATCATTTTCCCATTATGCTTAATCAAATTACCATTTTACCCCTATGCTTAGTTAAGTTATCATTTTATTATCTTATCAAAAGACTATATTACCCTTATGGTTTACTAAATAACTGGTTTACCCTTATAAGTTATCAAATTACACTAGGGATCAACTTCTAATGAGGGATCCCTCATTTTAAATAAAGTGAGGACCAAGCAATTTTTCCACTTTACGAACTAAATTTTGACGATCCGAACCGTTAGATGTGTTTAAAATGTGTTTTTAAGGTCCAACGCAAGAATTCGTCCAAAAAAAATACCCGGAAGGGTTTCATCCGATCAAATTTTGTTTAAAACGCTATATATAGCGTTTTTAACAAAATTTGATCAGTTGAAACTCTTTCGAGTTTTTTTTTGGATGAATCCTCGCGGTGCACCTTAAAAACATTTTTGAAACACATCTAACGGTTCGGATCGTTGAAATTTGGTTGGGAAACATGAGGTCCTCACTTTATTTAAAATGAGGGATCCCTCATTAGAAGTTGATCCATTACACTAGTACCCGTAAGTTTTAATTAATTACACTTTGAACTGTAAAGTTTTCTTAATTATATTTAAACCCCCTAGATTTCACCTTATAAATTGATAAACCTTTAAAGATACCAAATATTAAGATATTGGCTTCACTCACTACTTTCTCCCAATAGAGAAAGAAAAGATGTCCTTTCCCTCTTGAATCTCTAACAATCTTCTATTCTCAAGCTAACAAATTTAACCCTATGATTATAAAATAAATTATGTGCTAAGTTTTTTTTTTTGATAAGTACGAGTTCTCTTTTATAAAGCCGCAACCAAAAAAACAATACAAGTCAAGGATACTTCCTGACTACTCAACGACACTCCTTAGCAAGAGAAAACAAGGAATAAGAAAGAAAGACAAACTATACGCACTGTACCTATATAGAACATAAGGGAAAACCTGAGAACAAACTCAACAAAGATAGTTTGAACCCTCATAACAAAGGAAAACATAAAAACTACTCTAATTGGCGATTAAGAATGTAATGCTTAGCAAACCCCCAGTTAGTACACAACACTCTAGTCTCCATGGATGGCCGTACCCTTCTCATAGAACTTAGGAAATCATGGATTGAAGTAATAACACTTTGAGCAACTTGAGCATTATCTATTGATTTTTGTGCTATGTTATATCGAACCCAAAAGTCATCTTGGACAAAACCCAAACATCCATGTGAATTACCGAAACGTTATCAATCGTTGTACCATTTGATTATCTATTGTCTTATTGCAATTACATTGAGAAAGATGACATGCTAGAAAGGACAAATATGTTCACTGGGATGGTATACGTGTGATGCTTTCACATAGGCATTGTTAGGATAATGGATAATTGGAAAAGTGGTGGAAGTAAGAAATGATGGATTAAGATTATAAGGCGTTGCGAATGGCTAGGGTTTGCAAATTGGACCTAATCAAAATCTAGTGATTTGGGCCAAATATGATGTTGTGGAAATTGTGTTCAACCCTAACGAATGATGTGTCGTGGGAAAACTCTAGAGTGCGTAGCGTCTTCTTGTTATAGTCTCATACATGCGAATCCATGCTAAGTGTATCACTTGGGTGCATGCGCATAAGACTCTAGTGCAAGACGAACAAGAAGGGAGTGTGTTTGCGACCTTGCATTGTATCGTAGATGGTGTCGCCCCAAGCGTAGGGCTAGGTCGGCGGTAGCATAATAACCGGTAAGACCAGGTCGAATCCACAGGGACCGAACGCACCCGGCGTGAGAGTTGACTTGCGAATGTTGGTTTTAGCCTTAAAGCGGCAAACTTGGATTAGTAGTTTGGGGGTGGAATTCACTTAACTTCGTGAATGACGAGAGAGTGAAAAGACTAATTTAAACAAGGTTAAGTCAAGGGGTTCATAACACCAATGACTTAGGCCAATTCATTCTCCTCTAAAATAACCGGCTCGGGGACATCGTTAAACGACCCCGAACGGAAGATTTGGTTTTTAAACTCATTCAACTAGAAATGGTGTTTAGCAAAGATTAGGATTTTTTTTGGTTCATTTGGCAAACGGCCGAATTGACATCGCCCTAAGCATCACACGTGCCAAGTAGATAAACCCTTGGCTACGTGTGATCAAAGGGATTAACAAACCCGAGCTTTGTTACATAAAATTAATCCTAACTCTTTGATTAGCAAGCAATGTTTGCATTAAGGCGAGGAGAGCGAATGAACCTAAGTCACGGGGGTGCTAATCACCCCGAGACCGAGCCTAAAACGACTACTCGATCATTACTACGTAAAACATGACTATTTTTATAAAGGAAATAAAGAACATGACATATGACTTTATAAACTGATTTTTTTGGATGATTATAAGTCTACCTACAACATTAATACTTAAGATAATAACCAACAACACTTAAAAGCTAGAGATTTTGAAGGAAATAGCTAGAAAAGGAGAGATAAGATTTAACCTAAAAACGAAAATAAACTAGATTTATATAAAGGTCTTAACATGTACTACAACATTAAAGAAGGAGGATTACCTTGAATCTAGGTGGAAAGACATGAAAAACTAGAGAGATGGTAGAGCTTAAGCTAAGGACAAACTAATGGAGGTAGAGAGAGAGAGCTTAGGTAGTGATCACCCTAAAATTCTGAGGTTGGGGACCTTATAAAGGCCCCAAAAGTCGTGTCAAATAATTACAAAAGTGCCACTAGATATTTTAGATCGGGCTCAAAAAGTGCGAGAAAATTTGTAGGGATACCGGTCCCATCCATTTTGCTGCTACCGTATCTCGCTCAAAATGACCTTCTGTTTGAGGATACCGTATCCCCAAAATCAAGCTACCGGTATCTCACTTCAAAATGTGAAATTCTTCAGATTTTTGACCCAACTTCAAGCGGGCACGCCCGGCCGTCCGAACTCGGAATGAGGCGATTCTTGAACCGTTGGAAAGCTCTATGAGTCTACTTTCAAACCCAATTGACCTCATCTTCATAGCCTTTGTAACTTGAGAGAAATGAGCCTTTTTCTATCGGTTGGTCAGATTTTCTCGAGGCTCATAACTCCAAATGTCTTGTTCTTTTGTTCCGGGCCTTCCTTGAACCTTCCAAAGCTTCTTGAATCGACTTCTAAGCTTCGGAGATTGTCCTCCATGGCATTACGGGACCTTGGGTACTTCCGGATGCAACCGGGGATTATTTGGAGCTTTGGACACACCTTTTAGCTCCGATTTTCTGAAACTCATAAAAAACACAACTCGCGCAAAATCAATCGAATAAAGGCACAAAATGCACGTGTGTGTGAACACAATGAGCGAGATAAGCCCGGATATATACATCATTTGGGGCTTATCAGAGTGGTCCCATGAGAACGGTCAGGGTTAGTGGATATGGGTGGAGGATACTTGTGGAAAAGATTTATGGAATTCACTAAGTTAATGGCTAGTAATGAAATGGATGATATGACATACTCATGCGTTTCTTTTGATAGTGAACTGTTATATAAACTTTTTGTAATGTAATGGTTAGTGGGTAACGGTTAGCCATCGTGTGATTTATCGCTCATGGTGCTATTGTTGGCCCTGAAATTATACGCAAGGTATTGAAGGTGGATGAGAAGAGTAGTACAACTAGGAGGAAGCTTTTGTTGCTGATCAGAATGTCACAGAAGGTTGGGATCTAAACTTAGACCTTTAGAGGCTCTGTACTTTGATTTGAATGAATATAATCTTAACTTATCAAACTTAAATATTTTGAAGGGTTCTAATTGGATTAAATATTTGGGATGTTTATTTATATGTTTTTCGCTGTAATTTAAGTTGATCATTTTGGATAATCAAACTATTATCAAAATTGAATGATTTAATGAAAATCAGGGCGTTACAATGCTCTATATATTCAATCTTTGTCATTCTATGACAAAAAAGGGGAGTAGGTTTATTGTGGTTCTAACATGTTGAATGTTGAGCTTTTGATGCAGTTTCACACAAACAGCTCTCATGTTAGGGATAGATTTCTTTCCAGTGTGTTTTGTCACGGAAGTTTCAAAGGAGGAGATAGTAAGCTCCAAATTAAAAGTCGAGCTCCTTGTGTTGGCTATTTCATTAAAAGAAAACACATAGTTCCCTGTATCCCGTTTATCAAGTTGTAATTTATTTTTCTTATCTTTTTTGAGAGTTTGTTTAGGGATTTATGTTAGAAGGGAATCATTCTAAACATGTATTGAGTATTTGAGTGCAATAGTATAGTTGCATCGGGATCCAAGGCATCAAGAAGTGTCGAGAACTATCAAGAGAGTATATCAATTTTGATTTCCAATACTCGCTCAAGCAAGGCTTATGATCACAAGTTGCTCGAGCAAATTTAACTATTTTCAGCAACTATAAATATATCTTCAGGTAGGGTTTGGAGGTAATCAAGCATATTAGAGCAGCCGCAAACACATTTTTGAAGTAGAGAAACATTCAAGAGGTTTCAATATCTTTTTTAATCTATTTGAGAAAAGCAGTAAGGAGAATTCCTAGGCAATTTCAAGTCCTTCGGTGGATTCCAGGAGGCAAACAAAAGACTTGTGGATTCAAGGCAACGGTCAAAGCACTGGGTGTGGTGAACGTGAATTCGGTAAGTAGATCTTAGGCTTAATTGTGAGGATTCTAATCGTAGGGTAAGATTACTTGTAACTACACATCGAGTATAGTATTTTGATTTCTTTCTGTGGTTTTTATCCTTTTAGGGATTTTTCACGTATATCTTTGCATTCTTCGTTTCGTTGCAATCCATTTGTGCAATTGATTTATATATAGATTGGTGGGTTTTCGTGTGAGATATTAAACATAGCAAATCTTTTATACACCTAGGGTTCTAGGGTTTTTCAATATTAATAACTAAAATACACTACAATAACTATGCAATATAAGCAAATGTAGTTAGACTCAAAAGGACCTCCAAATTTCCAATCGTAAATCCTCAAATTTTTAGCTTTTTTAATTTAATTTTTTTTTTGACAGAGAACATGGGGGAGGGGTGGGGGAGAGAGAGAACGTGTGGAGAAGGGTGAGAATTTAGAGTGAGAGATTTTTGGAAGGTGGGGAGTTGTGTTTTATAATAAAAATCACGCTTTTTAGTTTTGGTTTGTTTTCTTTGTCTTACATTTTTGACAATTAAGAATTAATTTATTCCATTCGTTGTGCCCATTTGATGTATTGGATGACACTTAAGAGGGGAAAAGTTCTCAGTTTTCACTAATTTCTATTTTTTTTCTGTTTCCGTGCATCAAATGAGCACAACGTTAATTAAATATTATGCAATCGTGTTACTCAGATATCAGTTCTACTACTAGCTAGTGATAGCTCAGTGAACTATTTCAAACATTTTCCCTAAATTGTAAAATAATCAGCAGCCTAACATTACTCTTGGAATTTTCTTGTTTGATTGTTTAGTGGGTGTGGGTATTGGTTCCATAAAGTTGGTAGGTGGCCAATAAAGTTGGTATTGGTTCCATCAAGCTTAAAATTGAGAAAGAGCTGGTGGTGTGTTTGTACTTCCCCAGAAATTCGTTGTGTCATCTTCAAAGAAAGGATTTTAATTAATTTCAAAAACATTACAGTAATAAAGAATGTTTCGGCTGGCACTGAACATGCCTGTAAAGCTCTCACTTTTTTACAGCTAATTGTCTTTAAATGTAAAGAAATCCAAATCTTTAAGTTGGATGTATCGGTATTCACACAAAAGGAATCCTACCACATGTAGTTAAATTTATGGTTGTATCTTTAATATTTCGCTTTTCACTCATTCTTGAAGTTTTATGGATGTGGTTGTAGGCCCTATCGTGCGATCATTGCAATAATTTGAACCGTTTACTATCTTGTGGGTTAAAATTCAATTTTTGACATACCTATTAATGTCCGATCAAGCTTATATATATAAGTTTATCTCCTACAAGATGAACGATTCAGATTATTGCCCTACAAGATGAACGATTCAGATTATTGCAATATACACTCAGTGGAGCCCAGAAAAGCAAGTGGCGCCACATTCATAAATAAGTTTATCTCCTATTCTGTCAAAAAGAAAATCTTTGTATTATCTTTTCAATAAAGAAAAGCACTTGCATGAATAAGCTTACATCAGTCACTTATAATTTCTGTTTGGTCAATAAAGTTGACAAATCAATAAATGAAGGAGTAGATGTCAATAAGTGGATATATCTAACCAATTCTGGGGATTAGATAGTCCCCAGATTGACCACATGCGTGAGTTCCTAACCTTCCCTTTTGGGAACATGAATGGCTCGATATGGTAAGGTGGGAGAAACCTTCGGTCCCTTGTTTTAATTCCTAGTTTAAACTGGTAACTGATCGACTTATTAAGTTTCATGAGACAGATCATTCGCACGTTCTAGTATTTTGGACTTTTTGTATGATTTTTTTTTACAGGATTCCAAGAAGTTGAAAAATCAGCTTTCATCCGAAAGAGACTTTCTCACAATACATTGACTTAAAAAAACTGACTTAAGCCAATTTCTGACTTAAAGCCTTGTTCCAATTCCTGACTTAAATTCTAAAGTTCACGGGTTGGGGTTGTTCCAATTCCTGACTTAAGTCATGATCAGTTTATAAGTCGATGTATTGTGAAAAAATGACATGTCTCGTAAAACGCAATAAGTCAATTTTGAGTTTAAGCTCTATAGCTAGGATTTGCTTATTATGTTTATAAAGAAAATGCTACAAACAACCCACTGGGTTGATTACCAAAAAAAGAAAAACTTATTGGGTTGTTGTTAAGATTTAAAATGTGTATTGAAAAATGTAAACAATGTATTGAAGTGTGTAAAAACGTACTAAAAGTATAAAAAGTTCATTAAAGTGAGTTGTTTTTGTCATTTTATAAACTTATCAACAGCAGAGTAACTGTCAATAGTAGAATGACCATATATATAATTGTCATCACTAAACAAATGCATCTTTTCTTTGTAAATAGTAACATTTACAGCTGACATCCGATCCGAATTCCTACTTTCTGGGCACAAATGCAGAACCATGGAGATTGAAAACTATTTAGAGCAATGCTATGGCGATAGTACTATATTTTGGTTATCATGTGATGTGTCATTAATTATTACATTGATAGAATGTGTTTCGTTGCATGACAAAGACAAACATTAATATATTCTACCTAAAGACTAGTAACACATCACATGGTACCCGGCCAAAATGCGATATTCAAATATGGTCAATAAAGTATGGTAATTGATATTCACACCCCCCAAATTGTTATCCACACCCCTTTTTTGTCTTTTAGTGAGATTTTTACACATGAAAATTTCACTAGAAGACAAAAAAGGGGGTGTGGATAACAATTTGGGGGGTGTGAAAATCACTTCCCTAAAGTATTACCCAACTATTTATCCACCCAGCTACTACAATTATGCAGGGGATCAACTGTTGTAAAATAGCAAGTGGTGGCTAGCTCATGCGTTAGAACTCTTGGATGCTCCACATTGCATCCCGACGCATTCTAATGAGCTCTTTCTCGACAAGAAGCTGCAACCTTTTTAATTAAACCTCAATTATACAATATACAATATGGGGGTACTCAATTATACAATATGGGGGTACTCAGAGAAACCTCAATTATACAATATGGGGGTACTCGATCTTGGTTTTCCGTTTGATTTTAGCAACTCAGTAACGATTTTAGCAAATGAGTTTAACAGATGCTAAAATCATGATTTTGAAATCAATAAATGAAGTGGTTCCGTGTATCGTTTTTCGATTTTTTTTCGCACCAAATTAAAGTACTCCTCGTGTACTTTAATTCGGTATGAAAAAAAATCGAAAAACGATAAAAGAAACCACTTAATTTTGTGATTTGAAGTAACTGAATTGCTAAAATCAAACGGAAAACAAAGCCTCAGTATTTGAATATTGAAAGTCTGAGACTCCTCTCAAGATATTCGACACGTTAGTGCTTTCCGTCGGAGTTTCTTCCATGATTTTATATTGCAAGATTTTCAGTATAACATAAACTACGAAAAAAGTATCACAATATAGATTCGGAAATCTGTTACTGTATCTTAATTTTTTGGATTTCGGCATGCCCTGTCATTTTAAAATTACTTATATCCTTCAATCTATTAAATTTTTATTATTAAAATTTTTTTGTTTAATAACTTTAATCAAGACCTATCAAATAAGATCCACATTGTATATTTAAAAGTTATCTATCTAAAAAAAATAAGCAATTTTTTGGATGGACAAAGACAATAAAAGTGGAGAAGAAATTTGGAACGGATGGGAGTAATATGGGTAGATTCTCACTGAGCAAACTGTCATTGGATCCGAAAAATAATTCAGCCCGGCCCGGCATCGTTCAACTTTTTCCGATCACGTCGGATAATGCCAAGGGCCTAAGGCCCCGATTGGATGCATCTAAAACACCCCCTCAAAAGTTATACCGGGTGAAAAACATGGGTCCCACTTCATTTGCTCGGTTTGGCAACCCAAGTTCATTTGTTGGGTACGCCCTCCTCTCCCTGATAACTTTCGGGCACCTCCAGGGCTACCCAAAAATTATCCGGCTTAAAACCCCTTGGTTTTGACGCTTCTGCCCCTTCTTATCCCCCTACCCCAACTGATTGAAACAGAAAATCGCCGAAATTTTACCTGATACTTGCTGGAAAAATGGTCGGAAATTGCACAGTTTTGTATCTCAAATATAATTATTAAAAAAAAACTGTTTTTCCTAAAAAAATTATTAAAAAAAATTATATGTTCAATGAAATAAATTAAGGTTAAATTCCTAAAACACCCCCTCATCTATTCCCATTTTCCTAAAACACCCCCTAACCTTTAAAAACGTCCAAACACACCCCCTCATCTATTACCGTTAGCCATCTTCACCCCTTCTGTTAAAGATCCGTTTGAATTTGAAAAAATAAAAAAATATTAAGACGACATTGCCCTTTACCAGGGCTATATATGCATACAACCTGTATATATGTTCTCCTCCTCCATTTCTAGTCCATTTGCAGGTACGATCTCTCTCTCTCTCTCTCTCTCTCTCTCTCTCTGAAGAAGCCATGGAAGCGAACAGTAGCTTCAACAGCTCCAACTCGTACCCAACCCAGAACTGGGTTGATGCGGACTGTGGTTGTGGGGTAAGAGCTCCTGTGAGGACTTCACATTCGTATACCAACCCAGGAAGGAGATTCCAGGGGTGTGTGAACTACCAAGTAAGTAAAATAATAGACTGTTCGTAGGAGTGTTGGTCATGATTTATAAGCCCTAATTTGTAGCATTTTCTGGTATTAATGTAGGATCCAATGGGTTGCAAATTTTTCAACTGGGTTGATCCTCAAACATGCCCTAGAGGATTAGTCTATGGTAGACATTTGCTCAACAAAATTGGCCAGATGGAGAAGAGGGATGAAGATTTGAAGAGGTTGCTTGAAGTTGCAGAAATGGATAAGGAAAAGCTGATGAAGAAGATAGACAAGCTGTCTAGGATGAATGAGGCTTTGAGGAAGAAGAATGAAGCCCTTGAGAAGAAAAATGAAGTGCTTAAGAAATGCATGCTTGTGTTGGTGATAGTTGTAGGTATCTGTGTCTCACTATGTCTGTGCAACAGGAAACCCATGAGTGAGAGTGGGATGAATTTGTACCTACCATGAAATGTAATGGAACTTTTATGTACACCTAATGTGATGCCAATATTTCTGACCTAATGCAATGCCAATATTTCTGTACCTAATGACAGAATTTGATTATGTTTTGTACATGTATCAACTAATGGCAGCAGTCCATATGATTGCAATACATGAACTAATACAAGTAAGCCATACCCAACTGCAGCCATCACAAGTACATAAACTAATACATGAAGTAAGCCATACACAATGGCATTCAAAAGCTATAAAATCCCATAAAGGTTGTAGTCAAAAGCCACACACAATGGGCAGTACAAACTAGCAGTCACTGGTCAAAAGCCATAGACAATGGCATTCAAAGTAGTAGTGGAAAATTAAGACTACAAGTTACTTCCCTGGATCATTTGAGGCTTGAGATGACTTCACAAAAGACTTTGTACCAACAACTCTTCCATTCCTGATGAGGGGAGCACTTGGATTGAGTTTAGATGGTGGGTTATGAGCTTGAATGGTTGTGGAATGCTGACTGGAATTCCATCCTTCACCAACCTTTTTCAACCTTTTCAAAGTCTGCCATATTTTACAAGTTTTCATAAAAATTAAGTTATCAACTGTAAATCAAGTCAACTAACTTTTACAAGTAAATTAAGCACATTTGTTACCCTTTGTGGCTGTGGTGGATCAACTGCCTTGTGAGGTGGGAGTGTTATAACTGAAGTGAGGTGGGGGATGAGTAGGAGTGTTATAAACGAGGGTCATTTAGTCATTTCCACCTGCTCCGTTAACGGTGTAAGGGGTTTTTTCAATTTCGAATAGATGAGGGGTGTGTTTGGACGTTTTTAAAGGTTAGGGGGTGTTTTAGGAAAATGGGAATAGATGAGGGGGTGTTTTAGGAATTTAACCATAAATTAATATACCTTCAAATTGTCCAAAATTTATTAAGTATAGATTAAGTTTTGTAATTATATAATTAATTTAATGAATTTTCAAGTTTCGTACAGTACAAGGGCAAAAGAGTCATTTGACGGTTTTTTTCCATAATTTACCCTCTCTTATTTATAAAACATCCAAACCAAGTCAAAAGTTATCCCCCTCCCTCACCCAAACTATCTACTTTTTTATCCCCCTCCATAAACTTCACATCAATGTGGGCTAACCTTCTAAAAATAATACCCTATCTTATCTTATACCGATTTATAACTTATCCCCTTAAAATTTTAACACCATCCAATCAGGACAAAGCTATCAGATGGAGTATCCAATCGGGACAAAGCTATCAGATGGAGTATATAGAAGAAGTAGAACCATAGGGATAAAAAAGTAGAACCGTCCCCATCAACTTTGGGCCAGAGAGTAAAATCTAATACTATATATTTGGTGGACCCATTGGGTTATTTGTGAACAACGTAGTTTTTTGAACTGTGTGAACAACGTAGTTGAACAAATGTTTCTCAACCTACCAGTCAAGTCCCGGAAATACTACTGTATTTTACTATTTAGGCTAATGGGTTGGTTCGGTTGGTTGGTAGGTTCGCTCCCGACAAAGTTAACCAGAATTCGATAATTTGGATTAAGTTGCAAGAAAATACTTCCTTTATCCCAAAATTTTGTCCAT